>JALJVW010002704.1:0-15966 GCA_024865655.1 Emberiza elegans
CTGCCGATGCCGTCCTGCCAGGGATGCATTGGGAGGATCTCCTTCCCCTCTGGCATGGAGGCAAATCTCATCCCTCATTGTCCTTCCTTGCCCAGACATGGAGCTGAGGATGGAGACCAGGGAGGACAAATCCCCATGGCAGCAGAACCTCATGGAAGAGGCTGTTTTAAGCAACTCCACAGCACAGGAATCGAACAGGGAAGAAAATCCCTGGAGATCCTGCAGGAGGAGGGGCTGCAAACCCAGCCCAGGGTGCCCTGAGGAGGAAAGAGCCACCCTGTGCCAGGAAAGTGGACAGAGCTTCAGCCAGGGCTCAGAGCTGGTGATGTGTGGAGCAGCTTCAAGATGGGGAGAAGCCCTGCAAGTGCTTGGAGTGTGGGAAGAGCTTCAGGCAGAGCAACACCCTGATCGCCACCAGATGATCCCCACTTTGGAGTGGCCCTACGAGTGTGGGGGGTGTGGGAAGGGCTTCAGCTGCAGCTCAGACCTCATCAGGCACCAGCGCATCCACACTGGGGAGAGGCCCTACGAGTGTCCCGAGTGTCTGAAGAGGTTTCAGAGCAGCTCCAGTCTCCTCCTGCACCAGCAGATTCACAGGGAGGAGAGACGCTCCTGCTGCCCCAGCTGCAGGATGGGCTTCAAGCACAACTCCACCCTTGTCAGGCACCAGCGCATCCACACCGGGGAGAGGCCCTGTGAGTGTCCCCAGTGCGGGAAAAGCTTCTCAGACAGCTCTAACTTCAGTGAACACCAACAGAGTCACTGGTGAGGGAAGCCCTGCAAGTGCCCCAGCTGCAGGAAGAGCTTTGTGCACTGCTCCAACTCCATCCCCCATTGGAGGGCGCATGTTGGTCAGAGCCCTTCAGAGCCACATTCCCAGTGACCTGAGTTGGGAAGACACTTGGCTAGTTATCCTTTTGTTTTGGCCCTAATTTTCTTTTGATTGATCTTCATCCCTTACAACAGTCAAAACTGGGGGGAAAATAAACAAATTCATTGAAGGCATCTAAAGCCTCACTTTTTACAAGTGTTTCAGGGGAATCTGGGATTCAGGGAAGTACTTGGGGGGTTTGGGGGGTATTTGATGTGGTTGTCTCCCTTTCTTGGCACTCAAAGAGATGAGAGGGTTCAATCTGTTATCTCAAAACCGTCCAATGCCACTGAAAACTACTCAATCCCTTCCCAAAATTCCTCAATTCCACAGTCCCTCAGGGTGGAATGGGACTGGAAGCGGATTGGGTGAAGTGAGCTGCAAATCAGGAGGGGTGAGATGGGCATTGGGTGGGGCGGGATGGGTGGGATGGGGTTTGGGCAGTGTGAAATGGGGGAAATACGGCTTGGGAAGGGGGTCTTGATGTCCAGCAGGGGTGGGATGGGTTGGGGTTGGGACTGGGGAGGTGGGTGTGAAACAAGACAGGTGAAGTTTGGGGATGATGAAGGGAAGGGGAGCCTGTTACTGAATGAGTTTTTGGATATGAAAACGATGATGTCCCATGGCCCCAGAGCTCAGAGCAGGTGAGATGGCGTTGGATCCAAGGCTGACTGTGGATCTCTCTCTCCCTCTTAGCCTTCTCCTGATTTCCTCTTCTCAGCATCCACACCTTCTCTGGGCAAACCGTTCCAGGAGGGTCTTTTTTCTGAATCCCTTACCTAAACCTCATCTCTCTCCATTTGGATCCATTCTCCCTTGTCCTGTCCCTGCCTCCCCTGGTACAAAGTCCCTGTCCAGCTTTCTTGTAGGCTGCCCTCAGGTACTGGAAGGCCACAGCTGGGTCAAGGCTGGGTCTCTTTCCCAGGCTGAAGAAGCCGAGCTGTGTCAGCCTTTCCTTGCAGGAGAGGAGCTGCAGCCCTGGCACTATCTGGGTGTCCCTGCTGGCCCTGCTGCAGCGTGTCCCCGTCCTTGCCGTCCGTGCCGGGGAGCCCGGCAGAGCCGGAGGCAGCGCTGCAGGCGCAGGGTCAGTGGCGGGGAGGAGACACGGCCCTGGCAGCGGCTCCGGGAGCAGCGATTGGCGCTGGGCTGCCCGCCCTGCAGAGAGCCGGGGCCCTTGTGCCTGCCCTTGTGCCCAGGGCACCTTTCCCCTCCGCCTGCCCACCCGCTCGGGGGAAATGCCCCCTGTGCTGCCCCTCAGGGCCACCCCTCACCGCTGCCCCGGGGGCTCCCGGCACCAGCTGCAGGGCCCCAGGCCTCGGCCTCACCCTGCTCAGCCCAAGGCCTGGAAAAGCAGATTCAAACACCCACCCAGAAAGTGCCCAGGATGCCAAGGTCAATCTTTTCTCTACAGCACGGCTTTGCTATTAGAGTCTGCACGGGATTATAAAATCACCAGGAGAAAAGAGCATGAACAAGTTCTGCTTTGGCACTACCTCAAGGCTTTGAGGGAGAGGGTTTGTGGGGCTTACCCACTCACAGGGATGCACAGAAAGTGCTGAAATGGTAAAAATAGTCCAAACCCCTTAGAACTTGGAAGGAAAACCTGAGGCACTGGCAGCCAGCGCCTCAGAAACACCTGGCTTTTGCTCCTCCCTGGCACCTGAGAGCTTCCTGGGCAGGGGTAATTCTTCCAATTGCATCAGCGTGGCCATGGCTAGAAAGGGAAGCGAGCAGATGGATTTAGCTTCTCCTGCCAGCCCTGAAATGCCAGCTGTCATTTTGTGTGCTGAGGATTCCGTTCCAGACTCTGAACTGGTGCAGCTGCTCATGGGTGCTGCTCGCACACAGGCACAGTGGTGCTGCAGCCGCTGTCCCGCACACAGGGGAGGGCTTTGGAGCCTCCCGGGGCCACCAAGGAGCAGAGGAGGAACGTGCCCGGGATCTGGTGCAGAACCGTGGGGCTGGGGATCCTTGGTCTCTTTGATTGGGGAGGGGCGGGGCAGATGGAATCAAGATGAGACAGGGATCAGACAGCCCCACACCAGGCAGCGTTTTTCTCCTCTGACAGCTCCTCTGAGCTGAGCGAGCTGGTGAAGCCTGTGGAGCAAATGAGACCCAGGAGTGAGGGAAAGGCTGACTGAGAAGGAATCAGATAAAGCCCGTGTGGGCATTTCTCTTTCCAAGGGGCTCCTGGGGAGACAGAGGAGACAAGAAGGATGTCCCATCCCATGACATTTCCTGGGATATGCTTTGGTGGTGGCCTTGGCAGTGTTAGTGGTCACAGGTTATTGGGAGGACTCTATGGTCTTAAAGGTCTTTTCCAATGGAAACAGTTCTGCAATTCTAAACCTCCATTCCTGCTTTTGAAGGATGCAGTCCCAAATAGACCCACATTTGTGGTTTTAAGGAATTTAGTATCTACCTTTCCTTAAAAGTAATAGAGATCAGGCTTTAAATACTCTCAAAATACTTGAATTCTTTGATCTTAAGCTGTGTTTGAATTGAGGTGCTTTTGTACAGAAAGATTTTACCATGGGATAAATGCTGCAATTCAGCCACAATGACACTTGTTTCATCTGCTTTTCTTCTTCCTTTCCCCATGGGTGGCTGGTTTGGGAGTATTTGTCTTGTACTTTGAGTTCTGGCTCAGACTTGCTCGTGCATGTGCTCTAAAATCTTATCTACCCCTTTCTGCTGAAAATGCTTGCAGACTGGTGGGAATTGCTAGAGACAAGGCTTACAAACCAGTCCCCAGTAGGATTAGCTCAGTGTCTTGGCTTAAACCCTGGTAGGCTTGTATTAAAAAGGAGCAAACTATTCTAACTCACCTGCCTATTGTCTTTATTGTAAAGACAAGCAGGTGGCCTGGCTCAGAAGAGCAGCACGGCGACCCCAAATTCCAGGGTCGCTCGGGCCTTTGACAAAAACGCAAACACCAACATGGCCGACGGTCTAAAGGCGTTTATTTCTTGTTCAGAGGGGTTATATAGGTCACATGACAGTGCTACGATAAGAGGGGCCTTAAATTGCCATCTATGGTCAAAAGAGGGTAGAAAACTAACGGGGTTGGTGGAATTCTTTGCTGGAACTAGGGGAGCTACATTCTTGGGTGATCTTATCAAGAAAGAGGTTGGGGAGGAAAGGAATCTCGGCTCTCTTGGCGTGACATCCCGAGATCTTCGAGGGCCTTACTGTGTCTCACCACATTTCCCCTTTTTTTTACAAATGAGTGGGGTAGTCATCACTAAAATGGGGTATAAAATTGTGATTTGATAGGGAAAGGTTCACAGCATCTGTTGCTGGCCTACGAACATGATATTGATTCGTTCTAGGCGGGTCTGAGCGAAGCGAGACCAACTTACTCAACAGGCATGGTCGAAGGTAACTACTAGAAGCAGTGTTGACAATGGAACTATTAGGGTAGAGATTAGGGTGGTCATCCATGGTGATTTATTGAACCAGGACTCAAACCAACCCTGTTGGGCCTCCCTGTCTTTTGTCTCTGAGCCAGTCTGTTCCGGAGTTCTGCCATGGAGTCTCTGACAACTCCGTGTAGTCTGCATAGAAGCAGCATTCCTCTTTCAAGGCGGCACACAGGCCTCCCTGCTGCATGAACAGGAGGTCTAACCCCGCCCTGTTCTGCAGGACCACTTCCGAGAGAGAGGTGACCGACTTCTCCAGATAGGAGATGGATTTCTCAATCCTTTGCAAATCCTCATCGATCGTTTTCTGTAACTGGGACATTCCTTGGTGCTGAGTCACTAGGGCTGAGACACCCTTGGCCGTTCCGGCTGCTCCTAGGCCGAGCAGCATTGCGATAGTTATACCAGATATTACTTCTCTTTTGTGGAGCGGCTGGGTTCTTCAGAAAGGCGATACACCTCTTCATCTGAGTGGTACAGGACCCTAGGAACAATCAGAACCTGGACACAAAAATCGTTAGAATCACCGAATTTGGCAAAGGAACACACAGGGGCTCACTCCAGACCGCTGGCAAACCCCACATCCCAGGGCGGACGGGACCACCCACTTATTGTTCTTCCTGTCAGGCTTGACAACCGGTGCAGATGTTGCCTTTCCGCTTAGCTAGGGTTGCATTTCGAAGCATTTGCCCTGGCCTGTGACTTGACTCAGGGTGATTCCTTTGCGAGGGGTGTCCCACCTGCACTGGTGAGGGGCGTTTGCTGTGGAATAACTGAAAAGGGGTGTTCAAAGCGACTCCTTCATAAAAGGGGTTTAACATCATAACAAAGCCAGCAGGAATCGGTTAAGTTAGGGTTAGAATCGTTCAGGGAAAGGAAGGTAGCTTCTAACATGTGAAGAATTGGGTCGGGTCCGACCCAGCTGAGTGACCTACTTGAAGGGTTTCTACTTGGCCTGTCAGGGGTATTGGTGGCCTTTGTGGGCAGGGTTTTGGGGTATTTGTGTGTCTCTCCCTTTCTGCGTGTTTTTAATAACTTTGTTCGGCCCGATTGCTCGGGTTGCTGAGCGGTTGGAGCTTGACAATTTGCACGTTCACCCCTCTTTCGACCCTTGAAGGACTACTGTCCACGCTTTGCCCTCTGGCCCAGCTA
This sequence comes from Emberiza elegans, assembly GCA_024865655.1. Taxonomy (NCBI): domain Eukaryota; kingdom Metazoa; phylum Chordata; class Aves; order Passeriformes; family Fringillidae; genus Emberiza; species Emberiza elegans. The sequence continues at coordinate 5,446 of JALJVW010002704.1, forward strand.
GGTGATTTGGCTGCAGAACCGTCATGTTGTAATGAGTGCACTTCCGGATTTTGGGGATTTTGTGACGGTTCGATAAAAGTTTCCCTGGAGGAAAACGGGTGTTTTGCAGCGGTGGGTGCCCAGGTGAACTGCAAAAAATTTGTCGGCTCTTGTGGGTCCCACCCCTGGCCCCTGAAGGTCTGGCATCTGTGACAATGGTTTCACAGCCCCAATGCCCACAATACCCCCACCCCGGTGATTGCAATAGCTTTTTTCCAGGGTTTGAAGCTGGGCACCAATAGGGTAGGTACATGTGTGGCGTGGGAGGAGTAGGGATCTACCTTTGGTCGTCCTGGAAACAGGTCAGTGACGTGAAACACAAAAGATGGGGTGTTTGGTGTGGTAATATCTTTGAGCACCTTGTCACTGGTAGGGTGTCGCATGACCCACCTGAATGGCTGATGGGGGTAATGTTCTGGGCTGGCTTGCCCTCTGGCGACAAGGCCCAGCAGCAAAATCACACAGAAACATCGTTGATGCTCGGGTCTCACCCTTACGGGTCTTTCAGGCACCGTCTGGTGGTTCGGTGGTCTGTCACTCTCCTCTGGAACAGGGGCGCATTTATTACGAGGGACGCCCCACGAGCATGTCCTGAAAACAAAAACTCACAATTCTCATCAGCCTCATTCTGCTCTTTGTGAAGGTCAGGCTTAATTGACCTAAGTGGACACCACCTGATTTTGCCATCTTTTTGACAGCTGCATACCCTCGCCCGTGAGCATCAGTCTCAGCCCCGTTCCCATTCCCCTAACTCATTTCTGATTGCGACTTCATGGGCCCTCCTCTAATGCTCGTGTGGCCCAGTGTTTTTGAACAGGACTGTTTGTTTCGTCCCCCTGGGGAACTGATTTAATGCTAGCAAGGCGGTCACCAGCACGCGTGCTTGATCTCCCGGAGGAATGGAATTGGCAAAACCCTCTGCTTTTGCCAACACCTCTAGTTTGGTTTTCAGGGTCTGGTTTGCTCTCTCAACTATGGCCTGCCCGGTACTGTTATATGGGATACCTTGCACCAAAGTGATACCCCATTTCAGGAGGCGAACTCTTGCACTGGTTTGGAGGTGAAATTGGAACCATTGTCGGTTTTGATCTGCTTGGGGATACCAAGCCATGCCATGGCTGTCAGCCAATGGTAAATTGTGGCCTTGGAATTAGTTTTACTGTGCTGTGTGGCTACAATCATCCCGCTGTGAGTGTCCACTGTCACTGCAAGCCATGGCTGGGGCTTCAGCAATTGGCACAGAGTGAAGTCCGACTGCCAGATCTCAAGGCTTGAGACCCTCTCGGGTTGACCCCACTGGTCCACAGGGGTGACTTCTGGCAGTGAGGGCAGGTGGCCACTACATGTTTCGCATCCGTTGCCGAGATCCCACATCTCTTTGCCAGCGCTTTTGCTCTGATATGGAGCAATTCGTGCAGTTGGCAAGCTTCCAGCACCGTCCACACACCTTTTGCTGCGGCGTCCGCTTTTGTCGTTGCCGATCTGGAAGTAGCCTTTGACTGGATTGTGGCTGTTGATGTGGATGACAGACACGGTGCCCTGTCGCGAAAGGCGCTTCTTCCAGCATCAGGGCTGCTGCAGATGTTCACGACACCTGATCCTGCCATGGCTAGGCAAAGCTTTAACCACGAATATAGAGTCCGTTACAATGTTGAGGTGTTCATCTCGAAAGAGTCCGCATGCCAGGACCACTGCTGTCGCCTCCAGCTGTTGCACTGACAGTGTGGGGTCACTTGCTCTGACGCAATGCCATTGTTCTCCTGTCTGCCATAATCGCCGCTGCAGTGGAAGTCGTGGAGGAAGCGTCTGTGAAGACCGTTGGTCCTGGTTGCGGTCGGTCCATGACCTTTGGCGGCATGTCCATGTCGACAATTGTCAGCAACTGGGTCAAGGTGGTTTGGCGGGTAGGAGATTTCTCCTCGAAGCCGGCAAGAGCGAGGGGCCAGGTGCTCCGATATCGTGGTTGACTCTGTGGTTGGCTGCTTTGGAAGGAAGGTGGATTTTGTCATTTCGGTTCCTAGGTGTTTCAGGGCAGAGTGTCCTGCCTTTCATGATGAGGTTGGCAATGCATTCGATTCCCGGGGAGAATGCACGGCAGGTCTTCGAGGATCACCCACAGGATCGGCCGGGACTTCTCTGAAGGTCCTGAGCCAGTGCCCCACTCCTCCCTTCGGTGAAGTGGACCAACAAGTCCAGCGGGATGGCTGGGTTCCATCTGGCCAGTGTGCCGGTGGACATCTGGTGTTCAATGAAGTCGAGGGAATTCGCTGCTTGTGGTGTCAGCTCCTTGGGTTCCCAGGAGTGCTTTCCTTTCAGAAGGTCATATAAAGGGTCCATGACCTCAGGAGGGATTAGGATGATGTTGCGAAGCCACTGCAGCGATCCCACCAGGCGTTGCACATCATGGAGTGTCTTGATGTCTGGCAGACCTTCACAGCAGGGGTGTCACATAGGAACCTGTGATTCCCACTCCCAGGAAGGTCACACAGGGTCCTTTTTTGATCTTTGCGCTCGCGATCTCGAAGCCGTTGGCCTGGAGGGTCTCCGTGATCGTGGACACCCAGGTGATCCACTTGGCTTGCTGACGGTGCGGCGACCAGGATGTCATCCATGTACTGGATGATGGTCGCAGTAGGGCAGGAGTGTCGGACTGGCATCAGTGCTTTGTCCACGGTGATTTGGCATATGCTGGGGCTGTGCACAAAGCCTTGTGGAAGGACCTTCCATTGGAAACGGAGGTTTGGCCGTTTGCCGTTTAGGAACGCAACAGAAAAGGCGAATCGCTCTCTGTTGTCAGGGTGTAGGGGTATAGAAAAGAAACAGTCTTTGATGTCCAGCACTGCGCATGGCTGCCCTTTGGGAACAGCTGAGTTCATGGGCAGCAATGTCTGAACTGGACCCATGGGTCCAGTGGTTTTGTTCACTTCTCTCAGGTCATGGACGAGACGATAACCCTCTCCAGACCTTTTGGGATTACAAATACAGGGGTATTCCCACGCTGATGGAGGGTTCTATGTGACCCTTTTGCACGGTCGCGGTCGACCAGTTCCAGCAAGGCTGCCGTTCGAGGCTCTGACAAGGGCCACTGCCCAACCCATACGGGATCTGATGATTTCCAAGTCAATTTGATTGGCAGCGGGGGTGAACGGCAGTGGCCCCTCATGATAAATTTGTAATCCTGACTCCTAGCATGGCAAGGACATCCCTCCCTATCAGGGGTGGAGAGTTTTGCAAAATGTAAGGATAGATTGCTACTGTCTTTTCTGGTCCCTCTTTCGTGTGGAGTGTTATGGCCACCAGCTGGGTGCTTTTCCATGCCTGGGATTGTCCCCCACCCCGTTCACTGGAGGGACTTCTTTGAATGGCCAATGCCCAGGCCAGTGTGCTTGGGAGAATCGTGCAGTCTGACCCCCGTCCGCCCAGAACTGAAGCCCTATGACGTGGGCATCCTGACTGCCATAGAGGCGGCATGTCCCCACACCCTCAGGGGTTCCTTCTCTATTTTCATGGCCAAGGCCACCCAGGGTCCCGCTCTGGGGCGCCCCTGCTGGCCCCTGAGGACGCAGCTTGTGGCGGTGGTGGGGTGCGAGCACTGTGGATGGGGCCGTGCAGCCCTGCCATTGGGCTGCTGGGCGGGGCATGGAACCAGCTGCCCCCCTGCGGGGAGTATGGGATATGAAGTTCCATGCCCCACTGAGGGTTGGTATAGGTGGGCCATCTTGCATTCGCAGCGGAGGAGGCTGAACATGGCCCGCCTGCCCCTCCCTCTCCCGTTTCCCGGTGCCGGATCTGCATTCCCTGGCCAGGTGGCCCTTCTTTCCACAGCTCCAACAGATCCTCTCGGCGTGTTTGGGGCGGGGTGCTGCGGGGAGGTCGTGCCGGCTGGGGGCAGCTCGCTGCGACATGCCCCGCCTGTCCACATTTAAAACATGCCATTGCACTGGTTAGGTGTGCACGGCTGCTTGGATGGGAGTCAGTTGTTCCTCCTTCACCACATGCTTGATCATATCAGCCACGCTGGCCCCGGCCGGCAAGGAGCATAAGATATCTTTTGTGACAGAGTTACATTGCTGGCGTAAGCAGTCAGCCACGACTGGCCCCCTTCACGCTATCGGCAAAGTAAAAGTCTACTGCTATTTGTAAGCGGTCGACAAACTGCGTAAAACTTTCGCTTTCTCCCTGTTTGATGGTGGACCACGGTGCGGCTTAGCCACTACTTGAGAGGCTGAACAATTGCCTCTCTGGCGGCTCGGTGGTTGCCCAGAACCTCCTCAGCCCGCAGCTGTGCCACTTGCTGCTGCGGTGTGGCTACTTCATCATGTTTTCCTAGCAGCCTAGACAAGCTCGAACCATGCAATTGCTGTCCCTCTCCGGACACGAGTCCGAGAGCTGTGGTGCAATTGTCTCGCCATTCTTGTTTAAATACAATCAAACCAGCTCCATCAAAGAGCATACGGCTTATTTGCATAATATCAAAAGGCAGTAGATCATCATTGCTGAAAAGACCATCCACGAGAGTGGAAACCACGGCTGAGTGAATCCCCTTCTCTGAAATAGCTTTAACAATCGTCTGGATTTCTTTGGGGTTTATCGGGGTATAATTCCTTTGTTGGTTTCCCTGGGCTCCCGTAACCCTCACGGGAAAAGCATGTATTGCTGCCGCGGGGGTGAAATCCGCGCATGCTATCTTTATTTTTCCCCAATCAGTGAGTTTATGTTGTACCTGCTTCCTGGCTTTGTCTAGAGATTTGTTTGGTTTGGCTCGAAACTGCAATGATTCTATGTTCGGCAGTTTCTTCGGAGCTGTCGGAGGAGCTGTTGCTCGACTCCGAGCCGGAAGTCGAATACCAAGACACTTCCGGCCCTCCGTGCCATTTTGTTCGGCTCCGACCCCGCCCCTCCCCTCGGGGGCGGTGCCGCTCCCACCCCCTGGGCTTGTCCTGCCTCTCGCGGGGTGGGATTTCTGCCTTATATGGTGGTGGCATCGGGCGGGGATCTCGGTCAGGGGAACTTCCCTCCGTGAAAATACTCCTGCAAGGTTGGCGGCTATTCTTAGTTCGGGCTGTTCACGCCACGAACAGGTGGGGCCCGCCCCATTCCTCCTGGCAGCTCCATGTTGGTCGCATTGGAGCGGTTACCATGGGCGGCGGGCGCCCGCGCTTGGTCAGGTCGGCCGCATTTCTCGGCCTGCAGCGGTCTCTGGACAATCCCCCAAAAGGATGCCAGCTCGTTGGTGTATTTCTCGCGCAGTATAAAAACAGAGGGGCAGGGGGAAAGCGCGCAGGCAAAGGCGCAGGCGGCGGAGGCGGCAGCAACAGGACCAGGAGCCGGCGGGAGGGGAAAGCGGCGCCAGGGACCGACAAAAAAGGCGAAAGGGCAAATAGCGCCCGTCCGGGGCGGCTGCGCCGCCCGCCCGTCCGGAGTTAAAGAAAAGGGTGGCTAGCGGGATATTAGGGGGGGGGCTCAGCAGGGCCTGTGCGCTGATATGGGGGCTTCCCTGATGATTCTGAGGGCTGTGGGTTTAACCTTGAGGAGGGAAAAGCAGTGGCGTGACCCCGTATCCCTGCTCCCCGGGTCCCTCTCGGGCGGCCCATAAAGTGGCGCTCCCGCCTGTGGCATGTCTAATAAACACATTCGTGCCTGTGTCCATGTCTCCTGCTCCTCCAAAGCCCGGCGTAGGCTTGTTCTACTTTTCCCCACGCTTTAAGACTTTTTCCACTGCCTGAGCTTGGTATCTTCAGCTAACACGGTGGTTATGGTTTGTCCCATAATTCTGAATGTAATATTTCAACTGGACGTTTGTATCACCCCCAATTCTAAAAGTTTATAATAGCGAAATTGAAATGTAAATTCGCATTTTATTCCCCACTGATTATGAACTAAAGTTACGACCTTCGCTATGGCCTCCATGGCTTCCAGCTGCAGGGGGCGTCCCCTCTTGCAGTCGATCCCGCTGCAGCCGCCGCCTCCCGACCAGGCGAATCCCGAACCCTGGGGCGCTCCTGGGGCTTTCGGCACCAATATATTGTCTTTATTGTAAAGACAAGCAGGTGGCCTGGCTCAGAAGAGCAGCACGGCGACCCCAAATTCCAGGGTCGCTCGGGCCTTTGACAAAAACATAAAACACCAACATGGCCGACGGTCTAAAGGCAGTTTATTTCTTGTTCAGAGGGTTATATAGGTCACGGGACAATGCTACGATAAGAGGGGCCTTAAATTGCCATCTATGGTCAAAAGGGTAGAAAACTAACGGGGTTGGTGGAATTCTTTGCTGGAACTAGGGGGAGCTACATTCTTGGGTGATCTTATCAAGAAAGAGGTTGGGGAGGAAAGGAATCTCGGCTCTCTTCGCGTGACATCCCGAGATCTTCCGAGACGCCTTACTGTGTCTCACCACAGTTTGTGCAATCTCCTCCCAGGCCCTGAGGTTCAAGGGCCCAGCTCCAACTGCCCAGTGAGGCTCATGAGGATCAAGCAAGTCCTGACAAACCATGGCTCTGCCTTGATTTCCCTCTGCTCCTGTGCAGTTCATTAGGAGGGTTTCCTTTGACAGTTATGGAGAAATAGTTCAAAGAGCTTCTAGGAAATATGCATTCTGATTTTAAAGGGTGTCTTTTATTGCTGTTCCTATTACACAAGAGGTGATGGCAGCATTCAGTGACTGATATTGATGCAGGGACTCTCCTAAGGAGGCCTTGCCTGCTCAGAGAAGCTGTGCCTTGAGCTCTGAGCCAGTGTGGACAACCTTGCTCCACATTCCCCAAGCCCATCGTGTCTCTCCTCACTCACCTGGCACCTGCTTGGCTTGGAGAAGTGGCTGCACACAGCCAAAGAGGGATTTTCCTTCTTTTATTTTTGAAGCCATCTAAAACTCCTGAGTTTCCCCACTGCAAACAGACATCCTCCTCAAGTGTGTGCCAAGCCCAAGCTGCCACCAAGGGCACTCCAGACCTGCCCTGGGCCAGTTCTGAGGGTAGATCATCATCCCAACCTGCACTGGGCCATTGCAAGGGACTGTTGCCATGGACACTGCAGGGACCCTGCTCCTGGGTTTGGGTGCCATGGCAACCCCCATCAGTTCAGGTTTCCTTGGAAACCAGCCCACGGAGCCATTTCTGCAGCCAGGTTCCATGGCCACTTGCCTGCAGAGCTGTTGCTGCCCTTGGCTGCCATGGCAACCCTGAGGACAAAGCGGTGCCAGGGCTGTTCCAGGTACAATTGCAGTGACACTCATTGGTGCCACCAGGTGCCATGGCAATGGCCACAGGGACCCGTTCCTTGGTTTGGTGCCATGGCAACCAATGCCCGGAGCCCTTGTGCTGGTTGGTGGCCATGGAAAGCTGCCCTGGGCCCCTTGCTCAGGGCTGGTGTCAGTGCCCAGAGCCAGAGGGGATCCCTTGCTGGGGGCTGTGCCATGGCCACCTGCCCTGTGCCGCGCTGGCCGCTCAGGCACCAGGAACCAGCAGCCACCGGCACTGCCAGGGCCAAAGGCCAGGTCAGCCAGACAGAAAGGGGCAGGGCTGGGCACTGTTTCCATGGCAACCGGCACTGGGGGGGACACCTGGGTCACCTGGCCTGGCAGTTGCCATGGAAACCCCTGGCAGGGACTGAGGCACAGCCCTGGCACTGAGACACTGCTGGGCCGGGTGCTGAGCACAGGGCTGAGCACGCAGAGATGGTTTTGTTCTTGCTGAGCTGCAGCAGAGCCAAGGCCTGTCCTGCCCCTCGTCCAGCCACGCTGGGGAGGGGCTGGGGGCTGTGGGGAGCTGGGCAGGGACACAGCCAGGACAGGGGACCCCAACTGAGCCCAGGCATACCCCAGACCAGAGCACATCATGCTCAGGGTATGAAGGGGGCAACAAGGAGGAAGGGGGGAATTTTGGAGGGAGGGTTTCTGCCTTCCCAGGTAACACTTAGGCAAGAGGGGCCCTGTTTCACCAGTGGGCAGGGTCAGTACCAAAGACACAGACACCAACTGAAGGAATTGTGTCATTTATATCATGCACAGCTGCAAGGAATTACAAAAGGATAAGCTCAACAAAGCACATCATCATTAGCAAAGAATTACAAAAGGATAAGTTCATCAAAGCACATCAACATTAGCAAACAATTACAAAAGAAGCTCAGCAATCCATCATAACTCATCATTACATTTTGATGACCAACCCTTGGTGAAACACTAGAGGTGTTTGTGGCAGACAAAGATTCTGGCTGACTGTCAAGGTACACCTTACAGACATCAGTAGTACTTCAGTGACACCATTCTTCATTCTTTGTTCTCAATCTCATTGGAGTTAGGAACAAGAATTCTGTTGTCCATGGAGCTGGCACCTTGTTAATTCCAGAATAATGCCCTGAGGCCCTTTGCTGTTCAGCTTTACCATGCTGTCTGTGGCTAACAAGGCTTGGGGGCCCTTTCCCCTCTGGCTGGAAGGGGCCGGGTCCCAGTCCCTGAGGGGCACCCAGGCTCCTGGATGGAATTCCTGTGCAAGTCCCTCAGTGTCACAGCAGCCTTCACATGGGCCCCGTGGGTCAGAGCATTTTCCAAAGGGGCCCTTGGGGCAAACAGGGAGATTTGGTCTGGCAGGATGTGTAAAACAATCTCCTGTCAGATCTCCTTGTTCTCACACACAATCCTTGGCTGCAGGGACACATTCCCATTGTTCCTGCCCAGGGTTCAGGACTCAGAGTTGTCTTTCCCAGGAGCTGTTCCTTCAGCTGCCTCGGGAGGGCCATTTGGCCTCTGGACCCACACTCGGGCTCCATTATTAGGACTGCTGCATCCAAACCCTTCATCTCCACAAACGGTGGTGATTGGAGGTGGATCTCCTTTTTTTCACAATCCTTCTTAAAATTGCAATATTGATAATTGTGCTACCCTGTCACAGGGTTGACTAATCCAATCCTGGTCACTATTGTTTAACAGAATTACTGTAATTTCTCCTTGATATTCTGCATCAATTCCTCCTGCCATGACAGGAACACTTTGCAAGGCCAAGCTCCAAGGGAGCAGCTACCAAAGCAAAGTGTCCTGGAGGAATCTGAATTCCTGTTTCAGTATTGATAGCTCTCATTTGCTTTGAATTTATCCCAATTAATTCCAATGCATGAAGGCCCAGCCCTGCAGCCTCTGGGCTGGCCCTGCCAGGGGCCATCCCAGCCAGAACAATTTCCCAGGCAGTCCAAGTCTCACTGCCCATGGTTGGATTTGCAAATTGGGGGCAGCCGTGCACAGCCAGGGGGTTTCCATTTCCCCGTGGGCCATTGTTAAGGGCATGGAGCACATCTGGGAGATGGGTTCTCCATGGGCAAAGGTTCCCATCTCCTCATTTTTTCAACTGCTCTTTTCACAACCTCTTCACACTTTCAACCAATCCTGCAGCTTGTGCATAGTCTGGTACATGAAAAACCCTGCAGGCTTAATCACTGTATTTTTCACAGGAACAGACACAGCACTCTGCATCACAGTGTCAGCAAACCCTGTAAAAATAGCCAATTTCCTCCCTTCCTCCTTTTTTCATTGTATACAATCTCACAAAGTTGACCATTGACATTAGGGTCCTGGCCAATCCTGTTCTGTAGGGTATTTAGTGTTACATCCCTGAGCAGCCAAAGCTACCAAATTAGTATTGTCAGCACTATTTCACATTATTATTATTTTTATGTAGATATTGATATAGACATATAGAAATATAGATACATATAAAAATATATAAAAAATATATATAAATATATATATATCAATGTCTTGTACTATAAATACATATACAGTGATACAATATATCAATATTTCACTTGCACAAATGCATCTGAGCTCAAGATTAAAACCTTCTTCTCTTGCTCCATGTGGGAGCATTCCAACAATCATTGTTCCTTCTGAAGGTGCTGTTTCCAATGGACTCTTAACAAATTCATCTTTGTCTGCCCAAACCCACAAGTTCTTTTCCTTTTCCATGTGCAATTTTTGGATGCATTTGAAGACATCCAGGGGTGCAGCTTCTTTTACCCGACTGCCCCACTGCTCCCACGGGGCTCCCACCTCAGCCCACTCCAGAGCCAGGGAACTCCAGGGAAGGGCTTCCCAGCTGGGAATTTCTGATGGGACTGATTCCTCACATTTCCATTGAACAAGTGACATTTGGTTGGGATCTGGCCAGACTGGGCCAGTTTTGTTTGACCAGTGGGCAAAGTCAGCACCAAAGACACAGACTCCAACTGAAGGAATCAGTGTCATTTCCTGCAGTTCAAAGCAGCAAAGAATCCCAAAGGAGCAGCTCAGCAATGCACCCAATCATCCCCACCAAAGATTGCCTGCAGTGATTAAGAAAGATCCAGCACCAGTTACCCTCAGCCTTTACCATCCCCAGATCCACACTAGTGTGGCAACATCTGGTTTCATCCTCCTCTTGGGTCCCTCCCAAAGCCTGGCCAGGGCCCCAGGAGGAACCAAGGAGCTGACTTTGATCATTCAGCCCCAAACAA
>JALJVW010002705.1:0-17035 GCA_024865655.1 Emberiza elegans
CTCTGGGACCTCATGGAACTGTGGTGACACCAAGTTGGTTGGAAGTGTTGATCTGCTGAGGGTAGGAGGGTTCTGCACAGGGCCCTGGACAGGCTGGATCCAGGGCCCAAATCCAACAAGGTGAGTTTTGAACAAGTCCAAGTGCTGGGTCCTGCACTTTGTCACAACAACCCCTGCAGCACTACAGGCTGGGGACAGAGTGGCTGGAGAGCAGCAGGCAGAAAGGGACCTGCAGGGACTGATGGACAGCAGGCTGGACATGAGGCAGCAGTGTGCCCAGGTGGGCAAGAAGGCCAATGGCTCCTGGCCTGGATCAGGAATGGTGTGGCCAGCAGGAGCAGGGCAGTGATTCTTCCCCTGTGCTGGGCACTGGTTGGGCAGCACTGGAAGTGCTGTGTCCGGTTCTGGGCCCCCAATTTAGGAAGGACATGGAGGGGCTGGAGCATGTCCAGAGAAGGGCAACAAGGCTGGGGAGGGGTCTGGAACACAAGTCCTGTGAGGAGTGGCTGAGGGAGCTGGGGCTGTTTATCCTGGAGAAGAGGAGGCTCAGGGGAGACAAGGCAGTGTCAGGGCACAGGTTGGACTTGATGATCTCCAAGGTCTTTTCCAACCTTGCTGATTCTGGGATTCTCTGAAACCACCCTTGGAGCAGTTGCAGGATGAGCCCTGGGCCTCCTCTTCAGCAGCTCCAGCAGCCCAGGTCCCTCAGCTTCTCCTGCCAGCCCCAAAGCCCATCCTGTCAGTCCTGCAGAGCCTCTGCAGCTCCTCCTCATTGCCCAGAACAGGGAGCCCCAGAGGCAGACACAGCAGCCCAGATGTGCCCCCCTGGCCTGGGGTGCCTCTGGCAAGGGAGCAGCACCAGGCACTGCAGGAGCCTGCAGACAATTCCTGCAGCACTTGTAGGATGATCCTGCTCCCCAAGGGACGTTCCCATGGTGCCAAGTCAGGAACTGCAATGGGGAGTGGGGCCAGAGAGGAAAGGGCAAACAGGGATGGGCTGTTTGCAGGGAGGGAACAGGGCTGGGCAAGAGGAAGAAATTTGTAGCAGGAAGAGTAAAGAAAGCAAAGGTGAAGCCAAGGAAATGCTGAGGGCAGTTTGGGGGTGGCTGCCAGGCAGCCCTGGCTCTGAGCAACAGTGTCTGCAGTGGGACAGGAAACTCCCAGCTGATGGGAACAAACTTTCTGGCTGAGTGCAGAGGCCAGGACAAAGCTGAGTGGTTTCCTGGTGTCCCCCAGCCCTTGCTGGCCCCAGGGGCTGATGGCATTTGTGCTCCCTCAGGTTCATGTCCCCACAGCAACAGCATGGGGGTGCTCCCCCTGCTGTGTGCAATGCAAACAGGGGCTGCTGAGCCAGTGCTGCCGTGTCTGTGCCTGCAAGGATGGGGCACCTGTGTGAGCTGGGGGAGAGGCCAGGGCTGCAGAGGGGGATGTTGTTGGCAGCTCCATGAGGATGCTCTGGGACGCTGCCCTGGGCTGTGCAGCGCACTGGGGATGGATCAGCCCCTGCTCTGCTGCTCCTTCCCATCTGCCCCAGGGCCCTTGCAGAGCCCCAGCCATGCTGTTTGCCCCCAGCCTGCCCACGGCCAGCCTGGGGCTGCTCACAGGGGTTTTCTGTGCTGAGCATTGGCCTGGCCGTGTTCTTGAGAGAGCCTGGGCAAGGAGCCTGGAGCCCCCAGGGCCTGGCCTGAGGCGTCAGCGCTGCCCCAGCAGTGCCCATGGCCTGTCCCTGCTGCAGCCCCGGCACTGCCACCCCAGGGCTGTGCCTGGCCCCGAGAGCACTCAGGCCCTACAGCAACACCAGGGCCACCAGGGCAGTGGGGCAGGGCCATGGCAGCAGCACTGGCAACACCAAGTGCTGCTGCTGCTGCTGGGCACAGCTGCTGGGCCAGCACTGATCTGCCCCCAGCTCTGCACACAGACATTGCTGCTGCAGCTCCAGAGAAGGCAACAAAAGGGCATCTCTGCAGAAAACTCTGCTGGGAGATCCTTTAGTTCCTTTTAAAGCCACCAAGAGTGCACAGCCCTCATTGACACAGTCTGTGGCCACAGGGAAGGTGGAAGAAACAAAATGAGAAATGGAACAAACAATGACATTTTTTGTGGACAATATATGAAAAAACTAAAACAAAGGAAAAGAACCTCCAAAATGAAACCAACAAGAAGTACCAAAGATTACTTTTATTACAAGTGATTTGCAGAAATTGGCCAGCAATTTAATGTTTCCGAAACCATCCAGTCATCAGTCTCCACACTGCAGCCTTGAGCTCCTGGTTCCTCAGGCTGTAGATGAGGGGGTTCAGGGCTGGAGGCACCACTGAGTACAGAACTGACAGGGCCAGATCCAGGGATGGGGAGGACATGGAGGGGGGCTTCAGGTGGGCAAACACTGCAGTGCTGATGAACAGGGAGACCACAGCCAGGTGAGGGAGGCAGGTGGAAAAGGCTTTGTGCCGTCCCTGCTCAGAGGGATCCTCAGCACAGCCCTGAAGATCTGCACATAGGAGAAAACAATGAACACAAAACAACCAAATGCTAAACAGGCACTAACAGCAAGAAGCCCAAGTTCCCTGAGGTAGGATTTGGAGCAGGAGAGCTTGAGGATCTGTGGGATTTCACAGAAGAACTGGCCCAGGGCATTGCCATGGCACAGGGGCAGGGAAAATGTATTGGCTGTGTGCAGCAGAGCATTGAGAAAGGCACTGGCCCAGGCAGCTGCTGCCATGTGGGCACAAGCTCTGCTGCCCAGGAGGGTCCTGTAGTGCAGTGGTTTGCAGATATGGACACGTAGCGGTCATAGCACATGATGGTCAGGAGGAAAAACTCTGCTGTGATAAAGAAGATAAAGAAAAAAAGCTGAGCAGCACATCCTGCGTAGGAGATGTTCCTGGTGTCCCAGAGGGAATTGTGCATGGCTTTGGGGACAGTGGTGCAGATGGAGCCCAGGTCGCTGAGGGCCAGGTTGAGCAGGAAGAAGAACATGGGCGTGTGCAGGTGGTGGCCTGCAGGCTGGCGCTGATGATGAGGCCGTTGCCCAGGAGGGCAGCCAGGGAGATGCCCAGCAAGAGGCAGAAGTGCAGGAGCTGCAGCTGCCGCGTGTCTGCCAATGCCAGCAGGAGAAAGTGCCTGATGGAGCTTATGTTGGACATCTGCTGAGGCTGCACTTGGGGACCTGTTCATGCAGAAAGGACAGTGAAGGGTTAGAGGAAATTTCTGTAACCAATATCAAAGCCATTTCCCATACACCCTCCTCTGTAACACACAGAGAAACGCTTCTGTGTTTAAAGAGTTCTGAGGTTTTCTTTTTAATCTTCCCCAATGTCTTTCCTGGTATTCTAGGATATCAGAAGCCCACAGCATTTCTGCTGCCCTCTGGTAGAACAGAGTGAGCTCCCTGAGGCAAAGTGATGAGTGGAGACTGAGGGGAGATGGTCTGTCATTCATTGACCTGTTCAGAGTTTCTCTGGGCTTTCCTTTTCTTAGGTGGAGGGTGATCACCTTCCCATGCTTCCCCTAAAATGTCACCAGGTACTGCTGAGAGCAGATGGATCCACCACAGCCCAGCTCCACATTTGTAGCCAAGGACTCACATTGCTCATTTCACCAACCCAGCAGCATTTTCAGTGTCAGAACACCTCTGCCTTTCCCCATCAATCTTATAACTCAGAGATGCTCTAGGACAGGTTTGCACCCTGGATTGAAGCTCCCAGCTTGGACTGAAATCTCAGGGAGACTTCCAAGTGTCCTTATGATGGCATTGGATGAAGGGAGATGCAGCTCCTTCCCTGGCTGCACTGACAGCATTGCCCAGAGCTGGGCACTGGGGACAGCGTCACCCTGAGCCAGCTGTGCCCCCTGCCAGAGCCCCCAGGGCTGGGCAGCTGCTCCCAGCCCTGTGCTCTGCAGAGGGAACTGGGCCCGGGGCTGCAGAGCTGCCCCATGGCTCTGCTGCAGCTCTGCCTGCACAGGAGGGGCTGCACGCCTTGGAGCCCCAGCCCTGAGGGCAGAGGCTGGGCTGGGGCACAGGAGGGAGGGGCTTGTTCAGAGGAGGGGCTGCACTGGAGGGATCCTGTGGGCATCTCTAAACTCTCCCTGCCACAGCATTGCTGGGTTTTGTTTTCTCTCATTGCCTGATCTTCTCTCTGCTTCCTGGAGATTTTCCTCCTGCAGGTGTTTCCCTGTGCCTGATCTCTCCCTGCCAGCACTCACAGACCCCAAATCTCTGTGCACTCTCCTTGGCCTGACAGAACCCTGCCTGTTTGCAGGGCACTGGCTGGGGCAGGTTCTGTTTGCAGCTTGGAGAAAGGACAGCTCAGCCTGAGCCTGATGGGTCCAGCAAAGGTGATGCTGGTGCTGTCCATGGGCAGAGTGGCTGAAAGCACATTAGGGATCTCCTGTGAACCTATTGATCACTAAAAGTAACAGTTCAGATGTCTCAAGCACTTGTCAAAATTCATAATTAAAAATTCATAATCCACCTTTAGTATTTATCCCCCCTGCCTGCCATTCTCCAATAGTAGGAAAGTGAATACAAAGTCTTAGGAAATTTCCATTTTTTATCAAAAATCCTTTCTTGGAAATATTCTATGACTGATCAGAACCCCTCAGCATGTCAGAGCTTCATGAACATTTCACCTCCCTGCACCAGAAATACTCAGAGTTGTACTCACAGAGTCTGTAGGCATTGGGATGTTCCAGCTTTAGGAGATGGCTCCAGGAGCTGCAGCTGCATTGTCCTGCAGCCAGAGGTTCCTGTGCCAAGGGCTGGCAGTGATTCTGCCCCAGGCACTTCTCAGCACCTTCCCAGCCCTGACTGATTGAAGCTCTCTGTGCTGTGCCCGGGGTGGCTGCAGGCAGTGCCCCAGCCCTGCTGGGCTGGCAGAAGAGCTGCTCATCAAGAGAAATGTGCTTTTGAAGCTCTTCTTGGTTACCAGGAGCTGCCTCTGTGCCAGGAGCCCAGCCCAGCTCAGCAGCACAGACACAGCACAAGGACTTTAATGAGCCTCTGGGGCTTTGTGCTCAGGCCCTGAACATCAGTCCCTGAGAGGGAGCTGAAGAAACCTCTCCAGAACTCCAAGTCAGAATCCAACTCCAAAGTTTCTTGGACTTTTAATGGGTCCCACTGAGGGACACGACTGAGAAAGTGTCCCCAGGCCCCAGGCAGAGCAGAGAACTGCAGGCAGTGATGACAGGTGGGGACAAAGAGAAGCCAAGTCTTGGTGCCCTGGGGCACAGCAGGGTCTGTGCCACCAAGGGCTGGGAGGAGACACCTTGTCCTGAGGCCCTGGGGCCTCCTGGCACAGCCCCAGCCAGGCTGGGCACTGTCAGCCCCTTGTCCTGCCCTCAGCATCGCCCCCTAGCCCACATCCCAGTGGCCTCAAGGATCTGCTGGAAGGAGTCCCTGGGGAGCCTTGCTCAGCAATGGCCCTGGGGGCTCCTGAATGCTCCCTGCAGGGACTGCAGGTTTTTCAAAGGACTTTGGGTTTGGCTTTTGCCTTGGAATCTCTGAGAGGTTTGTTCAATCATGGCCTCCAATTATCTGCTGTAATTAGTCCCTGAGAGGCTTTGTCAGTAACAACACTCAGTGGGACTCATTAATACTTCAAGGTACTTCAGTTATTTTAAGGCTACTTGGTGTTTCCCTTTTCATCCAGACTCAGTGAGAGGTTTGTAAAATCATGGCCCCAGTTATCTGCTTTGATGAGTCCCTTGAGAGCTTTGTACTGACACTCAGTGGGGCTCATTAATGCCTTGAGATACTCAAGGTTTTTAAGGTACTTTGGATTTTCCTTTCTACACTGAATCTCTGAGAGGTTTTTGTGCCATCCTGGCCTCCAGTTCTCTCCTTCAAGGAGTCCATGAGGAGCCTGTGTTGGGGATGGACCTCAGTGGGGCCCATTCATGCTTTGAGACACTTTGGGGTTTTGTCTGACTTGGAGTTTGACCTGGAAAGGTTTGTGCAATCTCCTCTCAGGCCCTGAGGTTCCAGGGCTCATCTCCAAATGCACCACGGGGCTCATTAGGATCAAGCAAGTCCTGACAAACCATGGCTCTGCCTTGATTTGCCTATGTTCTAGTGCAGTTCAGCAGAAAGGTTTCCTTTTACAGTTACGGAGAAATATTTTAATGAGCTTCTAAAAAATATGTATTCCTATATTAAACAGTGTATTTTATTATGTTTTCTTTTACTAGAAGATGTGATTGCAGCATTCTGTGATTGATATTTGATGTAGGGTCTCTCCTAAGGAGGTCTGGCCAGGTCAGTGAAGTTGTACCTTTGAGAGCTGACCCAGTGTGGACAACCTTGCCCCACATTCCCAACCCCATGTGAGAAACGATTTTCACTTTCAAAAAATTAAAATGCTTTATTAAGACCTTATCAAAATACAACAGAAGACTGAATAAAGAAAAGAATACAGCACCGGGAGCAAAGAATTCAGTCACCATGTGCTCATCTACAAAATGGATGTTCTGTCTTTTATACCTCTAGCCCCTCCCAAAGTCTTGTCAATTGACTCCTTCTTCACTGTCCAGTGGTGGAGATCACTGTCTTACACCTTGATTGGAGGTCAGGTGCTGCCATAGTAACAAGCCGACCCTCCCAAATGCCCCCAACTACTGAGGCCATCCTGTGATAACAATGCAAGGGGGAGGGGAAGGATAACTATGGATCTACAACACTTCTCTTAACATATATTTAATATTCACCCCTTAATTGTGAGAACCAACCATAGGATTACTCATCTCTAACAAACCCCCCTTTTCTTTTTCTATAAGTCATTTTGCTTGAACAATTAAGTAAAAAATTTTCTCTCTCTCTTGAATGAGTCATACCAGCATCTGTTGATGTGGGCAAGGACAGTGGGAACAGGAGAAAAAAAAATCTCAGGTTTTCCTTAGACACACTTATTTGGAATGGACAAAAGGGCATCCCAGAGGTCCAGTATGGCTTTGACTCCCATCTACCATGCCTATGTGGCTGCTACCCATAGTTGGTGTATCTTAGGGGTGAGTACAGAGGCCAACTTTTAATAGAACAGGGACTAGAGGTCTTGCCCTCCAGACCCTGTTGTATTAAAATACAACTGAGGAATGACAGAGGTCTGGTATGGCCTTTTGTCCCTGCCTTACCATGCCTTTGGGGTTGCTACCCACAGCCTATGGAGGGCTATGGAGCCTTCTTGGTAGCAAACAAAGGGCCAACCTGGTCTTGCCCTCCTTCCTTTGTCTTATTTTCTTAAAGAAGCTGTCCCATTACCTTTTACTGTCCCTTGTGTACTTCCCCTCAACAGATGCTGGTTATTCTCACGCACTAAAGAGGAAGACAGTTCTCGAGCTCGTTGGTGGAAGCTTGACTCTACTTTCTGGGCATCTTGGTGTTTTCCCAGTTTTCTTTCAGTCTCTGCTTGAGAGTCAATCTTGTTTCACCCAGCCTGGATGTTACAGTCCACTCTTTGGGGTCTTCTACTGGGCCTTTGACTCTGTTGCCATGAGTCCATCCCCGCTCTGCAGTTCGCACGGCCAATTCGGTGGTGAGCAGTACCTGAAAGGGACCTTCCCACTGAGGAGTTAGAGGCTGATCTCTCCATGACTTAATCATCACCCAGTCCCCAGGATTAATATTATGGATTCTGAAATCCATGGTGGTAGTTTGAGAAATTGCCCCTTTATGTCTTAGCCCTTCTAAGGTTTGTGCTACAGACATCACTTATTTCTTGGCGTTGGCTTCCCCTTCCTCATAGGTGGCAAAATTCTGGGGCGAGGTCAGGAAGGGTAGCCCAAACATCATTTCATAGGGTGACACCCCCAGATCTGACAGGTTCTAATTCTTAATAAAGCCAAATTCTAATTCCTAATAAAGCCAAAAGGAGACATTTTATCCATGACATTTGGGTTTCAGTCATTAGCTTAACTAGAGCTCTTTTAAGAGTTTGATTCATCCTCTCTACACAACCAGAACTCTGTGGATGCCATGGAGTATGTAATTCCTATTTTACTCCCAGGGCCTGAACAACTTTCTGCAGTATCTTCGATTTGAAATGAGTTCCCCAGTCTGAATCAATCCTGTTTACCATCTCATATTGGGGAATGATTGATTCTAGAAGTGTTTTACTCACAACACTGACATTGGCTTTCACAGTGGGTACCACCTCTACCCAATGAGTCACATGATCTACTATTAGTGGCAAAATCTTCCACCATTGTATGTGGGGAAGTTCAGTAAAGTCTACTTGGAGCTTTTGAAAGGGCCATAAGGCTAGTTCTCACCCTCCCCTGGGTGTTTTCCTCATGAACTTCTTATTCAGTTGTTGACAAATCACACACTGCTCAGTTACTTGCTTAGCTATTCTGAAAATTCCTATGCATCCCCAATCCCTTAGAAATTGATCACGTTGTGCTTGTGTACCCCAATGTGTTGTTCCATGTATGCCTTCCAGCATTTTCTTGGCCAGGGGCTTATTCAACATTTGCATCCCATCTGCTAATCTCCACTTCCCTTCGTTATCTTTCTTGGCTCCTATTTTAAGGAGTTCTTCCTCTTCTGTCCCACTGAATACAGGGACTTTTTGCATTTCTCTCATGGGTGTTAATTCTATTATTAGTTTTTCTGTCTCTGATTCAGTTGCATTTTTAGCTTCTAAATCAGCTAAATTGTTCCCTCGCGCCTCCTGAGTTGCCCCTTTTTGATGTCCTTCAACATATACCACTGCTACTTCCTCTGGTAATTGTAAAGTTTCTAACACTTCTAAAACAAATTTTTCGTGAATCAGTCCCTTTCCCTTTGAATTTAATAGCACTCTCTCTTCCCAAATTTTTCCAAAGGTATGCACTACTCCAAAAGCATATTTTCAGTCTGTATCTATTGTTCCCCTTTTCTGTGCTAATATTTCCAGAGCTCGTTTGAGGACATACAACTCACACCTTGGGCTTACCAATTGGAAGGTAACTTTGCCTTTTCTATGGCTACCAACCCTTCATGCACTATAGCATACCCTGATACCCTGTGCCCTTTTTATTACCGTGTGAAGATCCAGTGATGTACAATTGTTTTCCACCTTGGAGTGGTTGATCAACCAGGTCCTCTCTTCCTTTAGTTTGATAGTTTATAACCTCTAGGCAATTATGTATTAGTTCCTCATCTGGTTCTCCATACAAAAACTGGGCAGGGTTGAGTTGGTTACTCAGAAATTAGCTCTAAACCATTATCTATTAAGATGGCTTCATACAATATAAGTTTTAGCACTCAGGAATCAGTGAGCCATTTCTCAGCCTTTTGGCTCAGGATACTTCCTTACTGAGTTTGGGATATATATCTTCAATTTTCCCCCAAAAGGTTAATTTTTGCTTTTCTGCTATGAAGTAGGGCAGTCACTGCCACAGCCTGAATGCAGGTTGGCCACCCCAGCTGACAGGGTCCAGCAGTTTTGATAAATAGGCCACTGGTTTCCTGGATCCTCCCCAGTCCTGGGCTAGTACTCCATGTGCTACCCCTTTTTCTACATCCACAAACAGATAGAAATTTTGTCTAAGGCAGGAAAGACTCAGTGCTGGTGCACTGACTAATTTTTGCTTTAAAGCTTCAAACTTTTGTTCATCATCTTTTTTCCCACCTAATCTCTTCTTCAACTAACTTTTCATACAAGAACTGGATGGATGCCCATGTGGCCTTCAATCCATAGCCTTTACAATATCCCAACAGGCCTAAAAACCTTTTGACTTCCCTCTTAGTTTTTGGCCATGGGAGTGAGACTATCCCTGTAATTCTCTCAGGGTTCAGCCACCAGCTCCCTTGACAAATACACGTCCTAGGAATTTTACTTCCCTCTCTACAAATTGGAGTTTCCCTTTTGATACCCGAAGTCCTTGGTCCCCAGGAAATTTAACAACTATGGTGGATTCCCAAACTTTTTTTTCTTCCTGTCCTGAGAAAAACAAATAATTTACATATTGGATGAACTTTATCTCAGGTTTAATGGAGAAGAGTTGTAGTTTTTCTCCTCCTAGGGTTTGACTGAAGAGGTTTGGGGATTCAGAAAACCCTTGGGGTAACCTAGTCCACCAAAGCTGTTGCTTCCTCCCAGAATTGGGGTCCTCCCATTCAAAGGCAAATATATCCCACTTTCCTCTTCCAGTGGAAAAAAACCCCATCTTTTAGATCTATCATACTAAACCACTGGTGTGCTGGGGGGATATTACTCAGTAGTGTATAGGGGTTAGGCACTACTGGGTACTGATTCACTGTTCTTTTGTTCACTTCTCTCAAATCTTGGACAATCCTGTAAGTCCCATCTGACTTTTTTACTGGTAATATGGGTGTATTATGGGGGGACATACATGGTTCTAAGGTCCTGTCCTCAAGTAGGTCCTGGATCAGCAGCTACAGTCCTCGTCTCCCTTCCAGGGAGAGTGGATATTTTTGTACCCGAACTGGATGGTTTTCATTAACTATTTTTATTACTATAGGTTTCATGTTTAATTTACCTCAGTTTTTCAGTTTTGCCCAGACAATCTCATGAATTTTCTCATTGTCTTCTTCCCTTAATTGGAGAAGCTTAACTACCATTTTCCCTTTCTCTGGGAGCACTCCAATGTCAAACTGCACCTCTAAATACCATCCTAATAAATTTCACCCTGCATCTGGAACTAATAGAACATCCCCAATTCCTATTTTATTTGTTCCTTCAAACTTTATTTGTGTTATAACTGAGGCTTTGAAACCTTTCCCTTGTCTTACTTTTTAAAAGACAGGTGTCTGCTAATGAAGGCAGGAGCTGCCCCTGAAATGGAAAATGTAAACCCCCCTCCCTGAATCTTTATCATTTTGAAATTAAGGGGCTCTCAGGCACAGATATGGGAGAAGGAATAACAGTTCTTTAATAAGGAAAATAAAAATCAAAAAACAAAACAAAACAATGCAGTAATACAAAAAAACATTGACAAGAGTCAGAATATGACCTGAAACCCTGTGGTTCAGGGTGGTGGTAGCAGTCCAATTAAAATGGTGACTGCAGTCCTCCTGCAGTCAGGCCTGCAGACAGGTGTGGTTCATGTGGAGCAGTGATCCTATTCTGGGTGTGTGGTTCTGAAGA
Source organism: Emberiza elegans (assembly GCA_024865655.1). NCBI lineage: Eukaryota > Metazoa > Chordata > Aves > Passeriformes > Fringillidae > Emberiza > Emberiza elegans. The sequence goes on from JALJVW010002705.1 coordinate 11,088, forward strand.
TCCAGTGATGGTGTAGATGGGCCTGGTCTTCCTCTGGGAAAATCCAGTGGTAAAACTAACTAAACAAATGGAAGGCCAGGTCTTCCTCTGGGAATCCAGTGGAAAAGGCTGTTTCTGGTGTCCCAAAATCTCAAATTATATCCAGGAAGGAATGCTTGGCTCCTCCCCTGGGTGGAGCATCTCAAAATGGGATGATGTAATTTTGATCAGTCATGCAGTGACACTCAATGGCCCATTAACAGCAGATGTCTTCCCAGAGGAAGGACTGGTTTGTGGAAGAGATAAAAGAAAAACTGCCCAATTAACAGATGATAACTGCCCCACCTCTAACAGATGGCAAATAGAACACACACATTACCTTGCAATCCAGGACATTATCCACCCCTTATTCTATTTCCATCTGCAAACAATGAAACCTTACACACAGTTCTCACTTAAGACTAGGTTTCCCTCTGGTACACAACAGCTTTCTCCATCTTTCTGCATTACCCACCATGTGTAACCAGGTCCTTGAACAAAAAACAATCCCACGGATGGGTTTTCTTTGCCTGAGTGGGATTAATCCAAACAGTCTTTCCTAAAATACCTTTCATGTGTACAACAGGGACTTTATCTCCATCCACTGTGTGCAAGGGTTCAGACTGGGCAGGACCAGCTCAATTGATGGACCTTCTGGTGTTGACCATCCATGTGGTCTTTGCAAAATTAATTTCCCAATTTCTGAAGGATCCCCTGCCCAGTGCCTTCAGGGTAGTCTTAAGTAGTCCATTGCACAGTTCAACTTTTCTGGCAGCTGGTGCATGATAGGGGATATGATATATCCATTCAATACCATGTTCCCTGGCCCAGGTGTTGATAAGGCTGTTCTTGAAATGGGTTCCGTTGTCCAACTAAATTCTCTCAGGAGTGCCATGTCTCCACAGGATTTGCTTTTCCAGGCCCAGGATGGTGTTCTGGGCAGTGGCGTGAGACACAGGGTAGGTCTCCAACCATCCCGTGGTGGCTTCCACCATGGTCAGCACGTAGCGCTTGCCCTGGCGTGTCTGGGGCAGTGTGATGTAGTCAATCTGCCAGGCCTCCCCATACTTGTACTTGGACCACCCCCCATACCACAGGGGCTTCACTCGCTTGGCCTGTTTGATGGCAGCACACATCTCACAGTCATGGATAACCTGAGAAATACTGTCCATGGTTAGATCCACCCCTCGGTCTCGTGCCCACTTATAGGTGGCATCTCTGCCCTGATGACCTGAGGCATCATGGGCCCATTGAGCTAGGAACAACTCCCCCTTATGTTGCCAATCTAAGTCTATCTTTGACACCTCTATTTTTGCTGCCTGATCTACCTGCTCATTGTTTCCGTGTTCCTCATTAGTTCTACTCTTGGGACATGGGTTTCTACATGACGGACCTTCACAGGTAGCTTCTCCACCCAAATGGAAATGTCTTTCCATTCATCAGCAGCCCAGATTGGTTTTCCCCTACATTGCCAGTTGGCCTTTTTCCACCTTTCTAGACAGCCCCACCGAGCATTGGCAACCATCCATTAATCAGTATAAAGGCAGTGCTTTGGCCACTTCTCTCTCTCAGCAATGTCCAGGGCCAGCTGAACAGCTTTGAGTTCTGCAAGTTGACTTGATCCACCTTCTCCTTCAGTGGCCTCTGCGACCTGTCATGTGGGGCTCCATACGGCTGCTTTCCACTTCCGGTTCATTCCCATAATGTGGCAAGAACCATCAGTGAAAAGAGCGTAGTGTGTTTCCTTCTGCTGGCAGTTGGTTGTATGGTGGAGCTTCTTCAGCACGTGTCACTGGTTCTTGTTCTTCATCATGAGTGAGACCAAAGTTCTCACCTTGGCCAGTTTGTAATTATTTCCAAAATCCCAGGGTGATTCAGTTTTCCAATACAGGCGTGCTGTGTGATAACAGCAATCCATTTGCTCCATGTAGAACTGGTGGCATGGTGGGTGGAAGAACCTTCCTTTGAACATCCACCCCAGCACTGGTAGGTGGGGAGTCAGGAGGAGGTGGCAATGAAGCCTATCACCTCTGAGCTTTTGGACCTTCACAGGCAACAAGTCTTCTGTTTCATAGTTGGCTTCAGACCCTCAGTAGCTTTGATCCAAAGTCCAGTGGTCGGCCTCCAGTCCCCAGGCTGCTTGAAGCCTCATGGCTCCTCCATTGTTCCCTCTGCACAGAGCTGAGCAAGAGGAGTTCTTGTCCCTCTGGGTGAGCCAAGGGCTTTGCATGAGGAACCTGCTTGATCCTGCAAATTGCTGCTCTGGGCCTGGAATAATGGTTCTTAGGTGTGTTCTCTTATTCAGGCATCCAAAACCTATGGCGCCTCCATCTTGTGTTTTCTTGCTGGATGGTGGAGACAAGTGTGATCTTGTTGATGACATCAGTGGGTCACGTCCATCTTGCCACTTCACTCCTAGGAAACAGGTCCCTTCTTTCCCCACTTGATGGTGAAGCCAGCAAAGGGATTCTGATGATTTTCTCCCTTCAGAACACTCAACCAAAGCTTTCCCACACAATGATGTCATCAATATATTGCAGATGGGCTTGGGCCTCACCCTTTCTAGTGCAGCCTGGTCAGTCCAAAGATGGTGGGGTTGTGCCCCCCCAGCCTGCACACCCTCCAGGTACAGGCAGGAGGCCCTGCCAGAGGAATGGAGAAAATGCATTGGCAATCCTAGTTTTCCTTGGACATACTGGAGTTCTTGCAGGTTCCTCATTCAGGTGATCAGATTTACTTACAGGCCAAATGGGGCTCATGAGTGGGTTTCACCCCCTCACCTCAGCAGTGGGGATCACAAATTTGGCACTTCATGCAATGTCTGGTCAATTTTTCCACTGGGGCCACCTTTCCTTGGACTCAAGCTGGAACTATCCAGTCCTGGCAATGCTCCACCTTGACCACCAGATGGGTTTTCTTCAATGCTTTTGGTCACCCTCTGTCAATCAAATGCCATCTGAGGACCCGTCTTTGTGCCACAAGGAAGTCTAGCAGTTGATTTCCAGTTCCCAGGGTCTCCACATTTCCAGTTTTCTCCAGCTTCCACCAAAGTAAAATCCTGGGAATCTGTCACACCAGCAATAGAAACAGACTCTGTCCCCACATGTCTGTACTGATTAATCTGCATTGCGCACCAGTGTCAACTAAAGCATATTCTTGGGGTTCAGATGTGCCTGCGTCCACACAGTCCAAAACACGGTTTTCCCACCCTCTCCCTGGCTGAGGGGCCCTAACTGATTATCCTTCTTTCCTGGGCATATGCCTTGGAGGTTTTCTTAAAAATATTGTCATTATCTCAGAGTTACTTGTGAGCTGCTCCTTTCTCTCTGAGTCTTCAATTCTACATTTTGTGCCAGAGCAGCATTTTTCCATCCCATCTCCCATGTTTTTCACGCATGTAGGAAGAACCACAGCTCAGCTGTGGGTGTACCTTCTGCCATCCAGGGAACATCTGCCCTCTTTGCCATCTGTATTGTTGAGATTGAGAAGGTCTCATCCTCTCTGATCTTCTTCATCTATCTTGGCTAATGCCTGCAGTATTGTTTCACCAATGTAATTCCAATGTGTTCCCCATGCACAGCATCAGTCCCCATGTTTCCATGCAATTCTGTATTTTCATCCACATCACAGTCTCTCACCATCAAAACTTCATTACCAAAGCAGAAGATTTTAGTAAGTCGTACAAGTTTCATCACATCAAGACAAGTACCAATTCTGGATTTACAGTGCCATGTCTGAGAAGATAAATTCTGCCACTGATCCCTTGCTCTATGCTGTCTCTTCCACTGGGTTTGCTGCATATAGAGATCATCTGCACACAGGTATCTTTGTGCTACACTTCTTAGGACCCGTGCCCAGAGGCTGTGAGGGTTAGCTCCCCTCATCATTCCTTGGTCAATGACAGGATCCTGTGACAGGGATCCCAAATGCCTTGCTTCAGTGCCGTCCAGAATTGTAGCCTCACCTGCAGCATCCCAGAGACGGACTAACCAACTAATTATGGATTCATCAGGTCATTGAGTGTAATCCTTCCGTAGGCCACGAAGGTCCTTCAGGGAAAAGGACTCAATATTTGCATCTGATCTTGCACCTGCTGCTTTGACTCCTGATTTTATGTCAGGAAGTGCTGAGGTTCCTTCTCCTGCATCATCATCACTATCATCCACTTGTCGATCGGTCTTGTCCGTGAACTTTCCACTTCTAGTGCTGGCAGCAATAGCCATTGGTTGAGGCTTATTGTCTGGTTTAGCTGCTGGCTTAGGCTCACTATCCAGTTTGGCTGCTAGCGTCGAGCCTGGGCTGTTGGCTGCAGCCTGAGTGACTGGGGTAGCTGCTGATTTATCTGCCTGCCCCCCTGCCTCTCTCTGCTGCCCTAGAGCATCTAGCAGTGTGATAAGCACAAGCCAGGGCCCAGCTCACTGCAATGATCTTTTTCTCCTTAGGGTCATCCTGGTACTTCTCTTTCAGGCATTTCCCTACCTCAGCTGGGTTCTGAATTTGTTCATGTGGAAAGTCCCAGAATATAGGGGCAGAGAATTCCTTCAGGATTTGGCCCATATCCTCCCATTTCCCACACTACTCAGGATTTTCCACACCTGGGTCTACTCCATCTAGAGGGTCTGGGTCAGGTCAGGGGGTCCTAGAGAGCCTGTCTAGAAATCTCAGCCCTGATTCTAGAGAAGCTGCAGACTGAACATATAGAGGAAGCTCATGCCTTGCTCCTCCTACCTACCAGATTGAATACCAGAAAGATGGTCTCTTTAACATTCAGGGAAACTGAACATTACCAATAGGGAGGTAATATTCAGAGGAGAAGAAGGAAGCCCAAAGGCTGAAAAGCCTCATCCCCTGCTCCTCCTCTAACAAACTGGTGAATAACCATAGCCATGAACCATACACAACTGGAACAGACTCCAGCACCTTTATAAACTTCTTACAAATCATTACCACCAAGCCCAGCAGGATAGCTATTCTAGTCCATGCCCTCTACTGCAAAAAAACCTACGTATTAGGGACAATACTGGAGCTATTTGGGCAAGAAAATAAACCTAGGGACCATAGAGATATTATAAAAAAAACATAGGGACCAGAAACACATGCAGGCCCCTGGGGCAGTCGGTTCCAGGTGTGCTGCACACCCCTTCAGATGAAAACAAACGGAGACCTGCATTCTGCTGCCAGAGGAATGGAAGAAAAATGTGTTAATATCAATAGTGGCATTCCACTTTCCTGCTTTGGACTCAGCTCGTACTGGGTTCCAGCATGTCTGGCACAGTGGCGCGCTCAGCAGTGGAATCGCTTCATTCAGTACACGGTGATCCACAGTCAATCTCCATTCTCTGTCAATTGCACACAGGCCAGATGGGACTCTTGAAGGGTGAGTGAGTCTTGCTGCCCACCCCTTGGCTCTCAGCTCATGGATCATTTGTGGATGGGGATCGCGGCATCTCGATTTGTCTGATACTGCTGGCAGTGCACTGTCGAGTGGCAATTGGCACTCATTGCTCTTCCACCTTCAGGAGACCTGCAGATGGGCTTTCTGATAGTCCAGGCAAAGTGTTCAACTGCTTGCTGTTTTCTGCCTCCAGCTTGCTTGCAAAAAGCCCATCCCTGAGTCCCTTTGGGTCTTTTTAATAGCCATTCCCAGAAGAAATCTATGCCCGATCTCAGCGGAAACCAGAGTGCGCATGGTAACAGATGGAACACTGGAGACATTGTTAACCCTGGAATCTCACTTGAACCCAGGTGTCCCACATTTTGACATTGCATGGACCTGATGGAACACTGGAGACATTGTTTCCCAATGGAATCTCATAGGGCGAGGTGTCCATGGTGGGCCTGTGAATAGAGAACATTGGAACCCAATGGAATCTAAGTCTCCATGTGTCCATGGTGACAGAACACGATGGAACGCAGAACACACTGTTACC
>JALJVW010002706.1:0-42212 GCA_024865655.1 Emberiza elegans
AGTTTTAACTCCAGTCAGAGGAGGCAGGAGAACAGAGGTTGAACAATCTGCAGACATCAAGGTCCGTGCAGAAGGAGGGCAGAGAAGTGCTCCAGGCACTGGAGCACCCAGGCACCCTGTGGGGAGAGCCATGGAGAGAGGGCCCTGCTCCCAGGCTGAGCAGCCTGTCCTTGGAGGAATGCACCCCTGGAAGAGTGACCCATGCTGCAGCAGTTTGCAGTGACTGTTGTCCTGATGACTCACTGCAGCAGTTTGCAGTCTTCAAATGGGTGGTTTCCTGCAGAAGGACTCCTTTGGAGGGAAGCTGCAGTGGGGAACTGTCTCCCTTGGGAGGGACATGGGTGTGCAGCAGGGGCCCCATTCCTCTCCCTGCAGCTGGGGGTAGGAGGTAGAGCTGAAGGGGGATAGACGGCCCTGCCCCCTTTGTGATTCCCTGTCTCCATGCACTGCTGTTTTCTTCCCAGGGTAGAGTGATTCTACCCAGTCCTTATCTCAACCCATGAACCCTTTTATTAAATTTTCTTTGTCCAGCTGGAGGGAGGAGGGGCTGGGGGTTCTTTTATTTCCGCTTGCACACCTTGCTCACAGGGTTGGACCCTTGGTTCTATGGGGTCTCATTGGTTCCATGAGGCCCTGCAGGGCCACTGAATTCAACCAGGCCTCAAAGTTTCACTGTGGTCTCCAGGATCCCATGAGGCCCTGCAATGTCAAAATGGACCTTTGGATCCATGGAGGCCCACAGTGTCACAATGGGCTCTTTGCTTCTACAGCTTCACAATGGCCCCTTGGTTCCATGTGTCCTGCACTGTTCACGAATCCTTAGTCCCATGGGGTCCTGTGGTGTCACAATGGTCTCCTTGTTTTCATGGTGCCACAGCTGCTATAATTTCCATGGTATCACAACTGCCCTTGTATCCCAAGAGGCCCCACAGTGTGACAATGGCCCCTTGCTTCATGACACCCTGCAGTGTCACAATGGTGTCCCATGATTCCAGCAGGCCTGCAGTGTCACCATGGACAGTTGGTTCAATGACACTCCAATGTCACCATGGCCCCTTGGTTCCACAGAGCCCACTGTGTCACTGTGGTCTCTTTTGGTTCCAAGGCTCACAAGTGCCACAATGACCTTTGGTTCCATCAGGCCTTGAAGTTTCAGAATGGTCTCCATGGTTTCATGAGCACCCCCTGTGTCACAAGAGACTCTTGGTTCCCTGAAGTTCTTCAGTGTCACAATGGGCCCTTGGTTCCATGAGGTTTGGAAGAGTCACAATTGACTCCTTGGTTCCATCAAAAGCCCTGCTGTGTCACAATGCCCATGGTTCCATGAGTTTCCATGGTGTCACCACGGTCTCCTTGGATCCCAGGATCACCATGGTCTCCTTGGTACCATCCAGGCCTTGTAACAAGAGACAGTGAGGAGCCATTTTGTGCTGCCTTAGATGAAAGGCTGCAGAACTCATGGTTGTGAGGGCTGTGTCACTGATAAAACAAAAACCACCTGAATCTGAACACAAAATATCATCTCAAGTACCTTCAATCTCAGCCTCGACAGAGGTAGAAAAATACAAACAGAGATTCCCAGTACAAATCAAAACAGGGACCATAATTTGAATGCAGGCAAAATGCATTTTCAAGGGCCTTCATAACCCAAATGCATTTTGAATGCTCGATTTCATATGGGAGGTGATAATCCCTATTCCAAGAGTGAATTTAAGAAGGGCTGACTATTGAAGGAACTACAGAGAACCACATAACAAGCAGGTGCTTACAGGTAATTCTGGGATAGGGAGACCAGAAGCAAGAGCAGATGAACCAGTGCAGTGCCACCAAGAAGATCACGCTCATGCTGTGGCAGCAGCCCCATCAGGCCGTGTCACCATCCCCTGGTACAAAGGGGGGTCACAATGGTTCCTTTTACTGATCTCAGGGTGCAAAGACACACAGCAGGGGACTTTCAGTATTAATCCAAAAACAAATGCACCTTTTATTGAGTGTCCACAGCAGATGCAACAGAAGGATTAGAAAGGAGATAAAGGATAGAGAGACAGAAAAAAGGAGGGGGGAATAGCTGCCAACAGAGAGATTAAATCCTCGGTGGTCCGCCAATAGATCCAAAAATTCACGTTGGGGAGAGTCTCAAAGTCTTTGGTTAACTCAGGGCTCTTTTATAATCTACTGCTGGAGGGAACAGGGATGGCACATCAAGGGCACAGTGGAGAATAAATCCATTGGGAACAGGCACAGACAGCCCCAGTTCTGAACAGCACTAACCGGTGCCAGCAGTGAGCGGGGCCCGTTGTTTCAGGACTGGTTCCTATGGGAAACATCCCGCTTCCTATGGCAGACATCCCGCTCCAGTCAGGCCAGCCGCCCCCTGGGGTAGGGTACAAGGGTCTCAGTCCCTGGGGAGGCTTCAATCTCTGTCCTTGACGGCAGTTGTGAGGCAGATGGGGATCTTTGGACTGACTCTTGCAGACTGACATCCCAAAACATAAACATAATTATGCATTTCCCCTTAAAATAAAATTTACTGAATTAATAAAATCATAATTATTTTTCTTATTTATAATAGTATTATTCTATATTTGTATTACCAAATTTTAATATATAATAAAATCATGCCATTTAGCAAAGCAAAATTTTATTGGTTAGGGGTTCTAAGTAGCACAATTCCTTCATTAATTCATTGACACAGTGGCTATTGATTTCTCCTTCTTTATGCTAATTACCTATTTTAAATAATTTTGTCATTTTATAACCCCAGAGTAAGAGGGGCCACTTTGGAGTCCGTGGAGAATTTCTGGGGCAATATTTGGGGGCAGTTTTGTGTCTGGTTTCAGAAAGAACTTGAGGGTCTGGAGGACATGTTAGTGGGCACTTGGAGGGCACTCAGGGATTTCTGAGGACAGGGTCCGGGGCCTTGTGGGTCGGGGATGTTTCAGGGGGGGTCCGGGGTCGGGGGAAGATCCCGGGGATGGGGACTTTGGGGACACTTCCGCGACTTGAGGTCCTCGGGGGGAACTTAAAACGGGTTCAGGAGCCCTTGGGGACAGCTCGGGAGCTCTGACCGGGCTCTTTAGGGGCAGGGCACGGCAGGAGTTTTAGGCGCGGGACTGTGTTCTGAGGGGCTCTGGGGCCGCGGGGGATGAGAGGAGATGAATTCCCAGAAGCGGCTGTACCAGGCATCTGTGGGGTTGGGAGCACTCAGGGGTCCAGGGACGTTTTGGGGGGTCCCGAATGGGCGCTGAGGGGGACACTGAGGGATCCTGGATGGTCTGGGGACCCTTATGGGACAGATGGGGGCGGATCCTGGGGAATTTCTGTGGAGCGCGGGGCATGACGGGCACTGTAGTTTTGGTTACAATGGGGCTGAATCCGACCGCGGGGCATGACGGGAGTTGTAGGCAAAGAGAAAATAAGTCGCCCACGCTAGGCTCCGCCCGTAGGCTTTATTCTCTGGCGCTGATTGGCTGCGGCCGGTGATGGGCGGGAGCCTCGGCAAATGGGATGAGGTGGAGGCGGGAACAGCCCAGTACAACCCCTCCAGTCCCTCCCAGTACAGCCCAGTTCATTCCCAGTACAGCCTAGTGCTACCCCAGTACAGACTAGTTCATCCCAAGTACAACCCAGTTCAATCCCTGTGCCCCACCAGTTCCTCCCAGTACAGCCCAGCCCCTCCCAATACACGCATCTTCATTCGCAGTCATTCCCAGTTCCTCCTAATGTCATCCACAGGATGCCTCAGTTTCCCCAGTTTGCCCCAGTATCCCCCAGTGTCACTCCCAGTATGTCCCAGTGTCTCCCACAGCATTCCCAGTGTTCCCCAGTATGTCCCAGTCCTCCCCAGTGTTTCCAAGGACAGTTTAATTTCTCACGGTGGCCGTGGCAGCCAAACCCAGCAGTGGGGTCAGTGCAGTGCCCATGGCCACAGCCCCTTGCAGTGGCCCAGTGCAGCTTGGGCTGATGATCCACCCTCACAGCTGGCCCAGGGCAGCTCTGCAGTGGCTTTGGTGGCACCTGGGGCTGGCACACACCTGAGCAGTGTGTCTGTTTGCAGTGGGGAAACTCAGGAGTTTCAGATTGCTTCAAAAACCCCAAAAAGGGAAAACCCCTCTTAGGCTGAGTGCAGCCAGCTCTCCAAGCACAGCAGGGCCCAGGGGAGTGAGGACAGACAGGATGGGGCTGGGGAATGTGGAGCAAGGTTGTCCACACTGGGTCAGAGCTCCAGGCACAGCTTCTGTGAGCAGGCCAGAGCTGCTGAGGAGAGACCCTGGGTCAATATCAATCACAGAATGCGGCAATCACCTTTGCTCTAAAGAGAAATAAAATAAAATAAAATACATCCTTTAAAATAGAAATGTGTATTTCTTACAAGTTCTTTTAAATCATTTTCCAACCCCGGACTAGGAAAACTTTAATGACCCTCTCAGGGCTTTTCTGTTGTTTACATCAGACTCGGTCCCTGAGAGGGTGTTCAGAAAACTTCTCAACAACTCAAAATTAAATTTAAACTCTAAGTTTCTTAAAGTTTTAATGGATACCACTGAGGGACCCGACTGGGAAAGTGTCCCCAGGTTCCAGTTAGAGCAGAACCCTGCAGGCAGTGATGACAACTGTGCACAAACAAGGCCAAGGTGTCTCTGGTGCTGAGCAAAGCTGGATGTGTTTGAGGAATGCCAAGGGCCAAGGGCTGAGCCCCAGCCCCTGGCCAGGCAGATGCTGTCCCTCCCTCCTTGCTCAGGGCTCTTCCCGGGATGGGCACTGGCATGTGGGGATGTGCAATGCCAAGGGCAGGAGCATGGGACGGCCCCTGCCAGGCTGCTGAGCAGGGCCAAGGAGGCAATGAGGCCCCAGGCCTGCAAGGGTCACTTGTCTCCTGCTCCTGGCTCAGGCCCAGGCCCAGCAGCCATGGCCAAAGTGCTGCCCAAGTTGGCTCTGGCAGGGCCAACTGGTAGAATTACATGTCCATGTAATGTTAGGAGTTATCCCTCACCAGACCTCAGGCCTGAATAAATGATACCCTCTGAAATTGCAAATTAGTCTTAAGGAGCCTTATTCTGATATTTCAGAGATTTGGTGACCGTGGTTCCTCCCAGAACCGAGGAGTCAGCTGTGACACTGTGCAAACTCATGGAACAAAGGGTCCATGGTGACAACACGAACAGGCAGAACCCCATGGAACCAAAATCCATTTTGGCACATATTAACAGGGCCACATTGAACCAATGGTCCATTGTGATACTGCGGATCCAAGGAGAACATTGTGACCCTGAGAAACCTCTTGGAACCAAGGGGCCATTGTGACACAGCAAGGCCTGGTGGAACCATGGGTCCATTGTGACACTGCAGAACCTCATGGAACCAAGGTGACCATGTTCTACTGCGGAACCTCATGGAACAAAGGGTCCATGGTGACACTGCAGAACCAAGGAGACTGCTGCTGGCAGTGTGAGAGCTCATGGAACCAGAAGTCCATTGTGACACAGCAAGGCCTGATGGAACCAAGGGTCCCTTGTTAAACTGTGGCCTCATGGAACCATGAGCCATTGTGACACAGTGTGGCCACCTGGAGCCAAGGGGCCACTGTGACCCTGCGGATCCAAGGAGACCATTGGGACTGAGGAACCCCATGGAACCAAGAGTCCATTGTTCCACTGTGGGGCCCTGTGGAACCAAGGGGAGCACAGTGACATTGTGGGGCCTCATGGAACAATGGAGACTGTTCTGACACTTTGGGACCCACTGGAACCAAGGGGCCATTGGAGCATGGCAGGGCCTGGTGGAATCAAGGGGACTGCAGTGAACACTGTGGGTGTCCATGGGATGAAGGGTCCATTCTGACACTGTGGAACCAAGGATACCATTGTGACACTCTGGGGCATCATGGAACCAAAGGTCCATTGTGGCACAGCAGGGCCTCATGGAACCATGGAGGCCATTTTTACACTTGGAGGCCTTGTGAAACCAAAGGGCCATTGTGGCACTTCAGAGCCTTGTGGAGCCAAGGGGACCATAGTGACATTGTGGGGCTCCATGAAAGCAATGGTCTGTTGTGACACTGCAAGGCCCTATGGGGTCATGGAGACCATTGTGACACTACAGGCCTGATGGAACCAAGGGGCCATTGTGACACAGGAAGGCCCTGTTGGGCCAAAGGGCAATCGTGGCACTGTGTGGCACCACGGAACCAAGGGGCCATTGTGACACTACACAGCCCCATGGCACCAAGGATTCTCGGAACAATGTGGGACTCATGGAACCAAAGGTCCATTGTGACTTTGCAGGGCCTCATGGAACTAAGGGGGCACAATTGTGGTGCTGTGGGGTCCAATGGAAGCAAGGGGCCAGTGTGACACAGCTGGGCTTCAGGCAGGCAAGGGGCCACTGGGATCCTGAGGAGTTCAAAGGAACCAAGGGGCCATTTTGACTCTCATCAGCTGTGGAGACCCTGAGAGGCATTCCCTGGGTTAGGGAGACACAAGAAGCTTCCCTCAAAAGCTCTTTGACCCCATTGGCTCCTTCCCCTTGTCCTGCGTCCCTCAGTCACTCCCTCCCTATTCCCCCATTGGCCCCCATCTTTGTACTGCCCCCATGCCACTGATCAGCCCCTTCCTCTGGAGATACAGAAACCTGGACTCCCCCCAGGAGTCCTGCCTTGTGACCCTGAACATCTCACCGCACGGCTGAATTAAACATCTGTGGGTACCATGCAAAGGCCCTTTTTGCTTCCCTGCCTTGGGCTTTATTAGCAGCTATTTTGGCTGCAACAATGGTCCATTATGGCAGTGGGGATCCAAGGACACCATGGTGACACTATGGGACTTCATGGATCCAAGGGGCCATTGTGACACTGAAGAACTTCATGGAACCCAGGGTCCATTGTGACACAGCAGGGCCTCATTGGAACAAAGGAACCATTGCTGACAGTCCAGAAACTCATGGAACCAAGGGGCCGTGGTGACACAGCAGGGTCACATGGAACCCAGGAGACCAGTGACATTTAGGGACCTCATGGAACCAGGGTCCATTATGGCACTGCAGAAACAAGGAGACCATTGTTGATGCTATGGAAGCTCATGGAACCAAGCAGCCATTGTGACACTCCAGGGCCTCGTTGAACCAGGCAGACCATTGTGACACCACAGAACCTCATGGCACTGAGGGTTTATTGTGACACAGCAGGGCCCATGGAGCCAATTGTCCATTGTGACAATGTGGATCTGAGGAGACCATGGTGACACCATGGAAGCTCATGGAACCATGGGTCCATTGTGACAAAGCAAGGCCTCATGGAACTGAGGAGACCATTGTGACATCATGGAACCTTGTGGAGCCAAGGAGACCATTGTGACATCATGGAATCTTGTAGAATCAAGGAGACCATTGTGACATCATGGAACCTTGTGGAACCAAGGGTCCATTGTTACAGTCCAGAACCAAGGAGACCATGGTGACAGTACAGAACCTCATGGGACCAAGATTCCATTGTTATGCAGTGGGGCTTCATGGATCCAAGGAACCACTGTGACACAGCAGGGCCACATGGAACCAATGGTCCATGGAGATACTGTGGATCCAAGGAGACCCTGGTGATGCTGTGGAACCTCGTGGAACCAAGGGGATATTGTGACAATGTGAGGGCCCATGGAACCAAATATTCACAGTGACACAGTGGGGCTGCTTGTGACCAATTGTCCATTGTGACACTGCAGATCCAAGAGACCAGGGTGACACTATGGCAGTTGATGGAACCAAGGGGCTGTTGTGACACACCAAGGCCTCGTGGAACCAAGGAGAGCATTGTGGCAGTGCAGAACCAAGGAGGCCATTTTGACAGTACGGAACCCAATGGAACCAAGGGTCCATTGTTATACAGCAGGGCCTCATGGAACCAAGGGGCCATTGTGAAACTGTGGGGCATAATGGAGTCAAGGACACCACTGATCCTGAAACCCACTGGATAGAAACTTTTGAACACAGTTTTGAGTATTTGAAAGCAGGTGTTCTTTATTACAGCATGGTGGTCACTTGGGCCATCCTGCCTCCATTCTAGTGCTGTAAGCATTGAATGAACAGGGTTTTTATCACACACACTGATTATGTATCCATTAGCTATCCCCACTTCCTTTGAGTTTATTTGACATAGTTGCACCCCTTATCACAAATCCTTTCATGGTTCTTTGGGTTTTGTCTTCAACATTCGGTGTCCTTTTCAGGTGGCTGTTCTGCAACTCCCCTTTTGAGCAAGGGCAATATTATTGTTTTGCAAAACTTCTGTTTTGTCAGCCTTGCAGAGCTGAGCTGGCATCCTGCTTGCATTTTGTGTGACTTCTGTTTGCCAGAGGTACATCCTCAATCAGTTTCTCCAAGGCTGTGCTGTTCTGTTCTCCTGTCCCTGACAAGAGTAAATATTGTTCTGTTCTCCTGTCCTTGTCTCAGTGCTCACCTCGCATGAGGCGTCTGCAAACCCCCAACCTATGGGCCTGGGGTGGGCAAGTGTTCCTGGGGAACAGGGATGGGACAGCTGGGCTGGACTGACCCAAGGGATGTTCCATTCCATGTCACACCATGATCAGCAATCAACTGAGAGAAGTGGGGGACAAGGGGGGTAGGGGATTAATTTCGTTTTTAAGACATTTTTCTTTCAAAACAGCACATACACATACAGAATCCTCTCCTGCCACAAGTGGTAAAACATTTTCTACATTTTCTGCTGGTAGGAGGTTTCCTGTGGATTTGCTTTTCTTCTGTTTATGGCCTTTTTGTGGTTGGTTTGTTTGTTTGGCTTTTGTGTTATTGTGGGTAGGTCTTGCTTTGGTTTTTTTGATTGGTTTGGTTTTTTTTGGTTGGGTTTGGGTTTTTCCCTATTGAACTGCCTTTCTTCTGATGTATGAGTTTTTTCTGCCCTTTATTGTGGCTTGCCTGGCACCTGATGGCAAGATAAATTTACCCAACTCAGTCATCTTGCCCAATTACATTTTGCAGTCACCATTAACTAGATGAGTTCGGTCACAGACTCCCTGCAATTTGGCAGCATCCATAAAGGAATTGAAAGTTCATTTCATGCCCTTATGGAGACAATAGAAATATTCCACAGCAGTGGTCAAGGGCTGGTCACTGAGGGGTGTCACCAGGGCATGGCTGCCAAGAGGACTCTGTACCATGGATGACATTTGACCCTCATTGTTCAGCCAAATTCCCACCCAGCCCATGTTCCACTCCTTCAGCCCAGCTCTCTCCAGTCTGGCTCTGAGGAGGCACAGCAGACCCTGTCCCAGGCCTGGCTGAAGTCTGGGCACACAACATCCCCTTCTTTTCCCTCCCACGTGGGTTCTGCAGTCCCTGCCCTGTCCTGCCTGTGCCTGGAATGGCTGCAGGAGGATTTGCCACATCCCCTTCCCTGCTGAGCCTGACCAGGCTGTGACTCTCCCAGTCCCCCTCCTGCCCTGTTTGCAGACTGGTTCCATGTCTGCCCTTCCCAAGAGCCCAGGAAGGACCCTCTGGGATGGCTCTGGCCTTTCCAAGGGGTTTGAGAGAGGTCCCACAGTGACACTGCCCAGCCTTCTCAACAGCCCTGACACCAAAGGCCTTTTCCACATCCCTCAGTTCCAGGTCAGTGCCCAGAACACAGCACAGCCCTGTCCAGGTCCTCAGGTTGGTTCAGAAGGAGGCAGCTCTGATTTCTCCCACAGACCCTCACTCTATCCAATGTCTCTGTGTGCAGTCCATGGCTGCCCTGAGCATTTTTTCCTGGAGCCTCCCTGCCTGGGATATTTCTCTCCATGCAGTCCTCACCACAACCCAGCAGAGAATTCAGGTGGTTTCCCAGAGGACGTAACAGTCAGAGTGAAGTGGCCTCAAGGCACTGTTTGTGCCACTGGAATTGTGCACCCCCAGGTGCTGCTGATGGTGTTTGTGCTCACTGGGGTTCATCTCCCCCACACACACACGATGCACTGCTGAGATCTCCTCAGCACAGAGCAAACATGGCCTGCTGGCCTGGTCTTGGTGTCCCTCTGTGCAGGGACAAACAACCTCCTGCAGGTGGGGAGAGGCCAGTGCTGGCAATGGTGGTTGCAGGGGCTGCTGTGGGACAATTGCCCTGGGGCACCTTCCCAGGCTGTCCCAGAACAGAGACACAGCCCAGGCCCTGCTCTGCTGCTGCCTCAGGTCCATGCCAGGAACTCTGGCTGTGCCAGGACACTGCTGTGAGCCCTCCTGCACACTCACCCCCTGCCCCAGGCACTGGGCTTTTCTGTGCCAGGGCATTCCTGGAGCACATTGCTGACAGCAGCTCTGGAGGGGCCCCTGAAGCCTCCCTGCCCTGCCCTCAGGAGATGCCCTTGGCTGATGGAGCTGCTGTGCTGGGGCCCAGCTGTGTCCCAGCAGTGCCCATGGCCTGGCCCTGCCTGTGGCCACAGCCTGGGACAGAGCAGCAGGACAGTGACCAAGCTGCCAGAGCACTGCGGCCTTACAGCCACAGCAGGGCTGGCAAGGACAGGGGTGGAGTTGGGCAGGGCAGATGTGAAAGGAGCCCAGGGCCATTGTCCCTGGCTGTGCTGCTGTGCTGGGAGTCTCTTCCCTCCACCTGCTCAAAGGCATTGCCCTGCAGGACAGAGAGGTTCAGGAAGGTGGACAGAGAGATTAGAGAAAGAAACACTTTTTGATTTAAATGTACAGGAAAAAAGCCTCTTGTAAGTCTTTTTTATGTCAAAAAGTAGACATTCATGTTCAAATGCAAAGAGTAATACTACAGTTTTTTGAGAACCATTACAACCCAGAAAAAAGTTACCATAGTAAAAAAATGAGACAAAGAGGAAAAAAAAAGGCTGTCATTGTAAAGAGTTAAATTCTAAAGGCTCTGTCAGCAGAAAATGGGAGAATTGAATTGTTTCTGAAAGTTTCAGTCACCAGTTTTCCCAGGGCATCCTTGAGCTCCTGGTTCCTCAGGCTGTAGATGGGGGGTTCAGGGCTGGAGGCACCACCGAGTACAGAACTGACACTGCCAGATCCAGGGATGGGGGAGGAGGAGGGGGGCTTCAGGTGAGGAAAATGTGCCAGTGCTGACAAACAGGGAGACCATGGCCAGGTGAGGGAGGCAGGTGGAAAAGGCTTTGTGATCCCTGCTCAGAGGGGACCCCTCAGCACAGCCCTGAAGATCTGCACATAGGAGAAAACAATGAACACAAAACAACCAAAATACAGAAGAGAGTGGAAACCACAATGAGCCAAACTTCCCTGAGTTTGGAGTGTGAGCAGGAGAGTTTGAGGATGTGGGGGATTTCACAGAAGAACTGGCCCAGGGCATTGCCATGGCACAGGGGCAGGAAAAAATGTGCCTGGCCTGTGTGCAGCAGAGCATTGAGAAAGGCACTGGCCCAGGCAGCTGCTGCCATGTGGGCACAAGCTCTGCTGCCCAGGAGGGTCCCGTAGTGCAAGGGTTTGCAGATGGACACGTAGCGGTCGTAGCACATGACGGTCAGGAGGGAAAATTCTGCTGACATGAAAAAAGGCAAGAAGAAAACCTGAGCAGCACATCCTGAGTAGGAGATGGTCCTGGTGTCCCAGAGGGAATTGTGCATGGCTTTGGGGACAGTGGTGCAGATGGAGCCCAGGTCGCTGAGGGCCAGGTTGAGCAGGAAGAAGAACATGGGCGTGTGCAGGTGGTGGCCGCAGGCTACGGCGCTGATGATGAGGCCGTTGCCCAGGAGGGCAGCCAGGGAGATGCCCAGCAAGAGGCAGAAGTGCAGGAGCTGCAGCTGCCGCGTGTCTGCCAATGCCAGCAGGAGGAAGTGCCTGATGGAGCTGCTGTTGGACATTTGGTTCATTTGGACATCATGGTCTGTCCCAAAGAAGACACTTGAAAAGCTGGGAAGAGGTAATTAAAATTTTGCTATTTTATTAGGAATCCCTCAAATATACTTTTTTTTGGGAACTTTCCTCAACTTTTATCTCTGAGCTCTTGGGGACAGGCCCCTTGCTTTGCTCCCTCATCTTTGGCCATTGAGCTCAGCCCTGAACACTGAGGGAGCCCCAGCTCTGGCCCTTTGATTGGGCATTTCCCCATGCCTCAGATTGCAGTCAGACCTGCTGGTCCTGGACAGGTGCCCTTTGCTCATTTCACCTCCCATTGTTTCAGGGTGATTGGCTTTCTAAACAGGCTCTGAGAAAATCTTGTGGAATTTTTAAACATTCCAGTTTAAAATTATTTTCTCCAAACCCTTCAACTCTTGCCAGTGCATTGGCAGGGAAGGGATGCCAAGGGTTGGTCTGGCTCTCTGCTGCCTGGAGTTGTGCCTACTGGGAGCTGTTTCTCTCTGTCCAAGCCCCTGCCCTGCCCTGCTGCCCAGGCCCAGCCCAGCCCTGGGGGCTCAGCTCTGCCCTGCAGAGTCCCCCCCTCCCAGCACAGGGCACTGCCCAGGGCATCTCCCTGGCAGCAGGGCCCTTAAGGGCCTGCCCAGACAAACAGAGATGCTGCAAGCCTGGGTGCTGCTGCTGCTCAGCCAGGGAGAGGACCTGGGAGGAGGCACTTTCTGAGGGAGATCTGAGGCCCATCCCCTGCTGCCCAGGCTGACAGTGCAGGAGTCTCAGTGACACAGCCAAGGCTGACAGCCCCTTTCCCTTCCCTTTGGGAGAAAGCTGAGAGCAGCCCTGGCCATGCAGCACCATCTCCACAGCAGGAGGAATCTGCCCTGATGGGGTGGACCTTCCCTCTCAACTTCTGCCCTGCAGGAATCCATGGGGAGCTGCCAGGGCATCTGAGAGCTTCCCCTGGCATGGTGGCATGCCCTGGGCTGGCCAAGAGCCCTGAGGGGCTGCTCAGCTGCTTTGTCAGGACAGCCCTGGGCAGCCCTGGCTGCAGCCCCAAATTCAGCCCCTGCAGCTGGCCCCTGGCAGCAGGAGCCGTTCCTGCCCTGTCCCTCTGATGGTGCCCAGGGCAGCCCCCCTCTGCAGCACATCCTCCTCCTCCTCCTCCTCCTGTGCCACAGAGGTTTTTGGGAGAGTCCTCCTGACACATCCCCCAGGCTGTGGGGTGTGCTGGCTTCAGGAGATCCCTCCAGGAGCAAAGGGACATTTGCCCAACCCACAGACTCACCATTCAGGGCTGTGAAGATCTTTCCCAAGTGAGATCTCCAGCTCAATGTCTTCCCAATCCTGATTGCCTTCAGCCAAGTCTCTGCTGTTTCAGGATGTTCCCCTGGTTCTATGGGCCCCCAATGTCCCAGTGGCTCCCTTGCTTCCTGGGGCCCTGAGGGGTTGCAAAGCCAGTGGCCCCTGGGGGAGACATTTTGACCCTGAAGGGTTCTGGGGGTCTCCTGGTTCCCAGCTCAGCCTGAGAAACAAGGCCTTTGTCCTGCCTCTGTCTCTCCTGGAAGCTTTGTCTGGAATCAGGATATCTTCTGGAAGGTGGATTCCCAGCTTTTGCCAGGTCTGGGTGCCTGGATGGGCTCCTTCCTTTCCCCTGCAGGGACTGCAGAAGAAGCAAAGGGTCCCAGTGTTTCAAAGGCAGATGAGAGGCTGGGTTTTGAGCCAGCTAAAATCTGTCTGTCCTGGCAGAATTTCATCCTGGGAACAATCTTTGCATAGATGGAAATCTGGAGGAGGAATCCTGATTTTGGCCTATGGGCTCCTGGAGGAAAGGACAGTTCTTTCCGGAGGAGGAGGCCCAGAGCCCCAGTGCTCCAGGGGCTGTGAGCAGCAGCCCTTGTTTTCTGTGTTCCTGGGTCAGCTGGACCTGTCAGGTGGGACCAGAAAACCCAAACAGCCAGGCCTTACTGAGTTCATCCTAGAACAAAGGCTGGACAGTGTTACAGGAATAAAAGCTGGATATGTTTCTCTTGGGTCAGAGGCTCCTGGGGCAGTCCAAGAGTGAGCTGGGGATACACCCAAGATGGACAATGGGTCATGGATTTTCACACAAACCCCAAAAAGTTTTGGGTCCATTTTGGAAATTGGGGTTAATTCTCCAAGACATCTTCAGTTTGTGGGTCCATTCTAATGAACACTCTCTCCTCAATTCACTGTTTCCCAAAACTATTTCTATTTGGGCCATGAAAAGCTGCCACAGTTCATGCTGGTCATGTCCTAGGGCTAGAAAATTTGCCTCTGCCAGTTATGGAGAAATATTTCGCCTCATTTCAAAAACATGTCCATCCTATTTTTAAAGGGTGTATTTTATTTTTTGCCCTGCTGAGCTACCGGGATCTTCCTCTCAACATCCTGTCTTTGATTTGATCCAGGGTCTCCCCAGCAGCTAAGATCTGGCCCCTTATTCAGTGTCCTGCTCTGCACCAGCCTGCTCTGGAAAATAGGACTCTGTCTTCAGCCTTAGCCATTGTGCTGGAAAAAAAAAATGTTTTGACTCAAATTTTTACATAACATCCTTTTCTGTGTTCTGGATCTTCCTAGCCTCTGGGAGGAATACAGAACCAGAAGACTCGTGTTCTTTGTCTCATTAGCTTATCCATTGGATATTCTGTCCTGCATTGCTCTCTCCCAAACATGTTGATTGAGAGACCAACAGAATGCCAGCTCTGAGAAGAACACAGTCCTTACCCATTCTTAAATCCATTTCATCTACAGCCCCTTGAACAAGCAGTGATCCTGGCCCTGAGCAAATCCATTGCCAGGGGCAAGAACAAAAGCTTTCCCCGGGGAATGGTGCATTTCTGGGCCATCCCAAAGAATCTGGTGTCATCTGTTATTCACAATACCAGTGATTTTGCAGCCTCAAACAGGGCTGCCCTCAGGTTAAGAAGACACAGACTCATTTGCACAGCCAGACAGGACCTGTCTCCTAGACAAACTCAGTTCATTGCCCTGCCCAGGCTTCTCCCAGGACCATTACTGGAGGGCCAGCAGCTGGCCAAGCCCCCATCTCCACAGCAGAGAACAGCTCAGAGGAACAGTGGCAAGTGACAATCAAATTTACAGCTCCTGATCAATGGACACCTTGTCCAGGTCCCCTGCTGGGACAACCATCAGCCCCAGTGTCCAGGTTTGAATCCCAGACTGTGGGAAGACTGGGGGAAGGAACACACAAAAATGAGCTCCAGGTCCTGGGGGACAGGGCTTTACTGGGAGGGACTGTTGAATGGGGATTTTTGTCCCTGGAGGATGAAAAGGCACATGGTGGCCACCCGTTTGGAAAATATGGCTGTGAGATGGATCCCATTAGCAAGGCAAGAAGATCTCCAGTCTTCTGGCAGATTTTGTTTGGGAGCCAGATTTATAGAAGCTGTCTGGAGGAGGAAGGCCCCGTTCTGCCATCTTCAACCGGGGACCCATTTTCAGCAAAAAGAAATGCCCTGTCCCTGGTGGTCCACAGAGGTGGAATCCCACTTTTGGGCTTTGAGTGACCCTGGTCCATCAGGTCCCCTGCTTGCCAGCCAGCGCTTGTTTGGGATGTCCCATGGTCGGGGACCCCTGAACAATGGCTCTACACATGCCATGGTACCTGGAGCCAGTGAGTCCATCTCCTTGATCCCCTGCAGTGTCACCAAAGCCTCATGCGATTCCATGGTGAGCTTGTAAAAAAGGGCAGGTTCCCACTGAGGTGTTCCATGGCCCCATCCATCTTCCACTGCTTCCCCAGCCAGACCCAGGCCTTGCTGAGGCACAAAAGGATGGATTCAGATCCAGGGTAGTTTGAGAATTGGCTTTATGCAGCCCTTCCAGTCAACAGTTACTGGGGACAAAACTTAAAGCCCCTCATTGGGGGCCTTCTCAGGTGAAGAGACTGGGGTGAGGAATGGAAGGGGATTCAGCAAACATCATTTCAGGGTCACATCCATATTTGACCAGTTGTTGGGTTGTTTCATTTTTGATAAGGCAGAAACCCATTGTCCATGACATTTGGCTTTCAATCCCCAGCTCATCTAGAGCTGTTTAAGAGTTTGATATTATTGTCCCCGACCAGAGACTGTGGATGAAATGAAAAATTTAATTCCATTTGTCTGGGGGTTTGAACACAGCTGGTGCAATATCTTCAGACATGAAATGGGGTTTTTTTGAGTTTTTTGAATCCTGTTTGCCACCTTTTCTTGGGCTTGATTTATTCTAGAAGTGGAAATTTTCCTGGATTGGCATGGTGCTGGAACGGAGGTTGGGTACTAGACGGGGCTGCCCCTGGGAAACACCAAGAATCTACCCTGGCCTGCAAAAAGCTCCACTGCCCCAGCCTGGGGACTGATATCAGAGCAACCCTGTTTTTGGAGCTTTCAATTTGTAGTTTCACCTCCTGGAGTGGGTGTTTCCTAATTTTTCTTATTCCTTCCTGGACATATAAACAGGTTCTTTTCAGTTCCTTCCTTAGCTATCCTGAAAATTCCTTTGCATCCCTGGGTTTCCCTTGAGGCCCTTCCTCCCACTCAGCACTTTTTAAACCAGGGAACCCGTTGTTCCATGTGGGCCTTGACATTTTCCAAAAAAGGGTTTTATTCAAATTTGCCATCCCATCTGCAAACATCTGTTCTAGCCAGTTTGGGAATTCATTCTTGTCCCTATGTTAGAACTGGGCTTCTTTCCTGTTCAATTTTTGAGATCTTAAGCCCTGCTCTCCTTATGGGGTTAAATTTTCATAAGAATTAGAGGAAGGTTTCAGTTATCTGGCTTTCCATTGCAGGAGGATTGACCAGAATTGTCTCTGGCACAGTCTGAGGTCTGCAAATTTTAATGTAGTTTAACATACAACCATCTGCCTCTGTTCTTTCTGACAGGTTTGAATGGTAAGTGGGTGGTCCCATCCGCCCTGAGGCTTGTTAGCCAATTTAATAGCCCCAGTTTTCCTTGCCATTTTCAAAGGTATCCACTAATCTGGGCCAGATTCCTGTACCATTCGAATGTTAAAGAGTGTATCGCCTTTCCCAGACCTCACTTACACCACCAATACAGTGGGGTGACCAGTTGAAGGCAACTTTCTTTTAAACTACTAATCGGGGCATCCACTGGAGTCTCCCAGGAGTAGACCCAAAGGAATGGAAAATCAAAAAACGGCGATGAAGGAGGCTCTCATGGGCTGGGGCAAGGAAAATCTGACCCCTGGGTCAGGGAAGTGGTCCACTTGAACAAGTTCAGAGGTGGGGTTCATGCTGGGCACAGGTACCAGGTGCCAAGAGAGAATGCTCCAACAGCCCCTGGGGAGGGGTTCAGAGGCTCCTCAGCATTAGAAACCATTATCTGTCAGGATGGACACAGGTCCCACTCAGGAATCAGTTTGAGCACCTGGTTCAGCCATGGCTCCATGCCCAACAGCCCAGGTTCAAATGTCATGGACAAACCAAAGGTGTCCCTTCGGACCATTTTAAACCAGACTCGTTAGATTCCTGAATCTGGAAACGAATCAATATCAGAAGTTCCCTGCCAGCACAAGACCCTCTACTGACAGGGGATGATGTGATTCCCATGGAGTGACTGGGACCTCATTTGATCCTCCCAAATAAAATCACAGAGTTCTGAGACATGAACTACCCTCTTGGTGAACATCCTCTAGAAAGAAGTAAACCTTTCTGACCTAAGGAAGGATTAGCTCCCCTAGAGGAAAGATGAATCAACTAATTGTCACAGGGCCCATCTTTGGGATGCTGCAGGAGCCCTCTTATCGTAACCTGTTTGGGTGTCCTAACCCCCACATTTGGGATCCCTGTCCTATGAAGATCCCAGTTAGTGTTCCCACAAAGGAATGATGAGCTGGGATTTGGGGTCATCCAGCACAGGTCCCTGGCACCAAGTGTCTTTATAATAAAGCAACACTGGAGGATTAAGGAACATGCAGGGACCAGCACAGTGCAAGACTTTAGAGCCTAAATTCCCATTGCCTGAGGGCACAAGAGATTGTTAAAAGTGACTCTAAATGGCAGGAAGAAATTTCATTTTAAAACCTGCACCAGCAGAGTCTGTTGCGCTTTACCTGACCGGATGTTGGCTCAGAACTCGCAGGCACAGTGACAGGCACGGAGACAGAGCCCCAGCAGTGTCACTGCCACGGGCTCTGGGCTCACAGCTCTGCCTGCAGCTTGGACCTGCCCTGCACCAGCTCCTGCAGGCAGGTGTCCAAGTCCCTGCAGCTCAGCAACCTCCTGCTGACCAAGGGCACCCAGAGCCCAGTGTGCCTGTGCCAGGTGGGCTCACGGGCACAGCACATCCTCTGCCCTGGCCCTGCAGCTGTGCCATGCTCACCTGTGCTCTGGGACAGCACAGCTGCAAGGCTGGAGAACAGAGGGGCTGAAAAAGCACCGTCTTTGCTGCAGCCCAGGGGCAGGCAGGGAAGCTGTTTGCAGTCAGGAAGGAGGAAAGCTCTCTGACCTCTTTGCTCCTTCCTTTGTGTTTTCCACAATAATGAAATCCCTTCCACTGTACCTAGATGTCGCAGACCTCTTTTTATGAAAATCCTTTTCTTGGGATTTTTTCTTCCTGAGAATCTGTGAGGTCTCAGGGACAAAATGTAAATAATGGTTATCTGCTGCTGTGGAATGCAACAGGTGCATCTGTGATTGGTCTCCTGTGGTTGTTTCTAATTAATGGCCAATCATGGCACAGCTGGCTCTCTCTCTGTCCGAGCCACAAACCTTTGTTATTCATTCCTTTCTATTCTTAGCTTAGCTAGCCTTCGGAGAACTTTTTCTTCTATTCTTTTAGTATAGTTTTAATGTAATGTATATCATAAAATAATAAATCAAGCCTTCCGAGATATGGAGTCAAATCCTCGTCTCTTCCTTCATCTAAGAACCCCTGTGAATGCCGTCACACCTGGAGATGGCTGAACATCTATCAACAGCCCTCTGTCATTTTCACTGTTCCCTGTGCATCTTCCCTTGGCAATGCTCAGGGATGTGCAGGGAGGGAAGCAGAGCCTGTCAGGCCTGGCTGCAGTGCCTGCCAGCACGTGCCAAGGTGTGACTGGCTGCAGGCTGCCTGCCCATGGACTGCAGCCAAGCTCACAGCATGGAATGGCCTGGACCCAGAGTGCAGGGAGAACAGTGGCTGTGCAGATAATTCTGTGCTTTGGCTCCTCCAGTCCCACCTTGCTCTCGCTGGGGGTGAAGCGGACGCGCACAGGGGCAGAGGCGCCCGGCGGCACCAGACCGTAAACATCGCTGGAGCACGAGAGCTGGAAGTAAGGGGAGCTCTGCATGGAGACCTTCACCACCTGAGGAACCTGCAGCAAAGACATGAAATGTAAGAGCTGAAATGAGGGGTGCAGGACTCCAGGCAGCTCTCAAAATGCAGTTTATTGTATCCAAGAGGTTACAGCAGTCCAGGGTCGTGGGTGACAGAGCCTGTGCCTACAGCTGTCAGCTCCAGCTGCAGGCAGGCCTGGAGACCCTTTGGTTTTGGTTACAATCCATTATATACTTTTCTTTGCTGAGCATCTTCATACAGTAGAACCAATCTATACCTTAACTATTATCTATAGCCTATCATAACTACTGTCATTACCATATTCATGTTACAATTCTCCAATCACTAAAAGTTAAAACATTACTGTTTAAGCTAGACATTGTTATTCAGTTTTCTTGCAGTGGAAAATTCTGACACCTTTTTTTCTACTTGCAATTTTGCTGACTTGTTTGCCTGTGCTATCTTCTTGCTTGGTGAAAACATCTTTTTGTTTGAGGTGGGTTTATCCTTTGTTCTAAGTCATAAAAACCCCTTCTAACTAACACACCCTTTGCCTCCTTGGTTATATTGCCTCAGCAATTCTTTTGTTCTCTATCAAAACTTGCTTCCAACTCTATTCCTTCATCAGATTCATTTAAAAATCTTTCTGCTAAGCATACATATCTGTGAGACTTTCTTGTCAAACTTTCATCCTTCCCAACAATGAAACAATGATTTTGCCACTTGTGGAAACAGGGTGAGAGGAGACTGTCCGTGCCCTGCTGACAGCCCTCCTTGACTGTTTTTCCAAATCACTTTCAGTTGTGCAGGCAGAGGCACATCATTCACATGGGTGAAATCAAATCCCTTCTGCCTGGGTCCAAAATTTTGGCCAGGGGCAGTTGGGCAGTGCCTGGTGGGAAGGAAGGGCCGAGCAGGTCAGCACCAGCAGGATGAAGACAGAGCACCTGAATCAAGTCATCTCTGTGGGAATCCACAAAATCAGAGGGTTTTGGGAAAGCTGCAAAAGGCAGGCCAGAGGCAGTAGAACTGTGATTAGAGCTAAGCAGCAGCCATGAGATAGGTCAGCAGAAAAATTATTTAAAAGTAGAAAAGCAAGGACAAATAGAACAATGGTCTGTGGATTAACGCTTGTCTAGAATAACTCTCTAAGCTGCAGAAAGTTTATCTAGCAAGATATTCAGAAGTTTGAATCTTAACAATGGAGCTCTGTGCATTGTGTTTTAAGGCTCACAAGCAGGTATTGTATTAAAAATAAGCAAGCACTGTTTTAACCAAAAGTACATGTGCTTATAGTGCTTGGATAGAACTTCTGTCAATATGCTTTTGCTTTGTGTGATTGGTCAAAAAACTTATAAAGTGAGTTGTAACATGAAGTTCTTGGTCTGCTGCCTGAGATGTGAGCTGCTGGCATCTTCCCATTGTCATAACCATGTAATGAGGCTGATGCTGAAAAATAAAACAGCTCAAGGCACGTTCCACAGCAGCCCCGTCCTGTTTGGGATTTGTACTAATACCCCAGGCTGGCGCTAAACTCCATATTCAACAAGGCCAAAAAACCTGCTGGCTTCTGCCTGCACACAGCCATGCAGTCGAGTTCCAGAGGGGGAATGTGCTACCTGAAAGCAAACCAGCACATTGGCCTGGGGGAAGGGAGAAATTCCCTTCTAGCAGATCAGGTTTGGGTAGGGATGTTCTGGGGATATGGTCAGGCAGGCAGAGCAGCAAGAGAGGAGACCAAACACTGTGGCCTTACAGGGAATAAAAGCAAACCTGAAAAGCAAAAGAAGGAACACAGCAAGACAACCCCTAAAACAAGGAGATGGCAAAGAGATTTTAAATGGGCAATAAAGCAGCAAGGAAGAATCATAAAACCACAAGAGCATTCAGCTTGCCAAAAGCGACAGAAATACACACTGGCTGTGCCTATCACTATGGGCTTCAAAGGCATTTTCTGCCTGGAGAAACAGGACCAGCACTGACTGACAGTGTGGTTCCAGTATTAAAGCCAATCTTGGCTCTCCAGGGCTTCCTGCTGCCTGTGCAGGCGAGCTGGGCTGCTGGGCATTCCTGCCTGCAGCCAGCAGGCCAGGTTCTGCCCTCTGGGCTTCACAGACACAGCACACATGCATTTTCTAGCACCTAGATATCAACCCCCAAGCACCCAAATGCTCTCCAAAAGTCTAAAGCAGATGATTTGGACTCCCTCCTGTCTCTTCCCACCAGCCCACTCTTGGCACAAGCCTCATTTGAGAAAAGGTTTCCCTGACTGAAATTCAAATGGTCTCCATTTTCCTCTTTACAGTGGAACACAACTGCTGACATTTTTCAACTTGTTCCCTCTCAATTCTCTTGGGAAACTGCAAAACAATCCAAATTTCTTCAAGTGAAGGTGGAAACCTCCAGGAGCACATGGCTTTGGATGTGCTGTGGTTCTCCAAAGGGAAAGCAGAGCACTGTGTTGCTTTTGGAAAAGCTGAGCAGAGCTGGATGAAGTGGCAGGAACCTGAAGTGGCCCTTAAAGGCCTCTCACTGCTTCTGCTCCATCTGATTGCAGGGCTGTTTCAGAACACACCTCCTGCAGTGCCAATGCCATGAATGAAAAGTGATTCCAGCATAAAGTGGAGAAGGCTCAGCTCCTGAGCTTTGGCTGTGCTGCGCAAAGGGAGCCAAGCAGGCTGAGAGAGGCAGAGGAGCCAAGATTAACCAAGGAGACACAGGATGAGGTACAGACTCAAGGCAAAGCACGAGAGCAGGTAAGAACTGCACAGCCCTCAACATTCCTACCAATTCAGAGCTTCCAAGAGAAGGCAACTCCTTTGGGATTGATACCATCAACACATGGCCAGAATCAGGGGAGAATTCCCAGCACAGAAACATTTCCACCATCCCACAGAACAAAGGTGCTGAGACATTTTCTTCTTTTATCTGCAGCAGATAACTTGCTTTGCTGTACATTCTGGGAATTACACCTCTCTCCTCTTCCAGCACAGTGTTAAAGCTCTGTGGAAACCCAGGGCACTGGGAATATTTCTCTGTCTGCCCTGGGGTGCCCTGACCCCCAGGGGAGCACTGACTTTGACCCTCATTCATGGAGAAAGTCTCCTAGACTTCAAGATAGACTAGAATCCACAAAAGTGTGCAATAGATTATAGAGAGTAGTGTAGGTGTATCACTTAGGTGAGAAATTTAGGTTTTGGGATTTTTAGTATGTTGTGGAGGGAAGCAACATGGAGAGCACAGGCTGTCATCCTGAGTTTCTCCTTCATGCTTCTTCTTCCTTCTTCTTGATGTGTTTGGGTGGCATTTTGTAATTGGACAGAAAAGTCTGCATTGCAGGCTCTTTGGGATCAGTTCTTGGCTTAAAAGGGAAAATAATCTAAGTGTTAGTTCTTAATTGGACAGTTTAGACTTAAAAGACCTTGCAACAAGAGATTGTTAGCCATCTTGTGCCTTGCTAATGAAAAGCTGCTGAACTCATAGTTGTGAGACTGCTTTACTGATAAGAAACAATAAACACCTGAGTCTGAACATGAACTACCATCTCAAGTGCCTTCAATCCCGACCCAGAGAAACCAAGAAAGCTCCACGTTCCCAGCACTTACCTTGCCCACACTGGTGAGAGACAGAGCCATTTCAGAGACACCATGAGTGTCAAAGTTCTGAAATACCACCTCTGGTGGGGAAATCTGAACCAAGTTCTGCTTTGGGGGATCTGATGGCAGCTGGAGAGGAGAGAGAGAGGGAGAGGTTCAGCTGCTGGGAGGAAGGTTCATGAAGGGTCCCTTACACTGATCCCCACTGAAGTACAGGCTCTGGTGAGCACGTCTGCCCAGCCCACACTGGGCAAACAGTGGCTCACCCACCTCTGCTCTGAGCTGATCCAGAGCTGCTGGACCACACAGAGCAGGCTCAGGCTCTTTTGGCATGTATTTCTTCAAGTTTCCTTCTCCAGAATGCCAGGCAGCACTTACCTTTAGCACAGCCCTGTGCCCATGTGGTCACAGAGCTCTCAGGCACTGCCTGAGCACTCGTGGAGTAAGAAAACCCACAAATTTACATCAAACTCCATGGGAAATGATTTTGGGATGTCCTTTACTCTGAGACAGGGAAACTGAGGCCCACAGAATGTATCTGTTCTGATCTAGAAAGTTTCCTTCTCCAGAATGCCAGGCAGAGAGATTGACCTTTTAGCACAGCCCTGTGCCCATGTGGTAAAAAAAGAGTTGTTCTCAGGCACTGGACTGTTTGGATTGAGCACTTGTGTGAGCTGGGAAGGGAAAAACCCCAAATTTACATCAAACTCCATGGGAAATGATTTTGGGATGTCCTTTACTCTGAGACAGGGAAACTGAGGCCCACAGAACTGCAAATATCTGTTCAGATCTAGAACTTAGGCATCAGGAAGAAGAGAACAGTACAGAGGAGGTGTGAGAGATGAGGGAGGGAGACACACCCAGCTCAAAAAGGTTATTAAGTTAAAAAAGAAAGTTTTTGTTCGATGTTTTGTGTGTTTGTTTGTTTGGACTGTTTGGATTTGTTGGGGTTGGTTTGTTGGGTGTTAACATAGTGTGAGCTGGGAGAGGGACAGGGTTGAAGACCTGACCAAAAGGAAGACATATGAGAGGGAGGGGACAGAAAAAGCTGGTGATCTGAGAGAATGGAAGTTCCTGCACCCATCCATGTTCTTCATTGGGGGACTGTGGGCAGCCCTGGCCAGGTATAAAGGGCATGGAATGTTTTGCCATTTTCTCAGAGGGCTGTGTTTGTTCATCTTCAGGGGCTGGGATCTGCTGCCCACAAAACCCAGCTACAGGACTTATGGAATATGCAAAAGCTTCCTTTTGGGATTTATGGTTTTGTCCTTTAATTGTATTTAAAAAGTTATTTGTGTTTCTGATGGAGAATATAGGACAGCAAAAATAAAGTAACATAGTGTAGGAGGCCCTGAATAAAGGAATGGGTTATAAATGGATGAGGCTTTAAATAGACAAATTATATTGAGTTATTGAAAATATTTAATTGAACTAGTCCTAGTTATCCTGATTGTAATTGCAGCTGTGATGTTAAAAAAAAATTGGGCTGCAGCCCTGAATATATGGTTATAAATCAAGGCTTTAAATAGACATATTATATTCCTGTACTTGAATATCTTTACCCTGACTAGTCCTAGTTCTGGCAGCTGCAGCTGTGATGTTCTTGGATTGGGCTGCAGCTCTGGTTTGTCAAGGTAACTAGGATAAAAGATGGGCTGTTTGTCAGGCAGAACCTTGGAGGAGCTCTGACTAAAGAAGATCTTGAGCTTGTGCTGTGAAGATCTGCCGCCCACAAAACAACAATGAGAGGTACAGGACTTATGGAATATGCTAAATACAACAACATGGGATTTATCTAATATGGACTTACATAATATGTTAAATACAACAACATAGAACTTAGGAAAAAGACAAATGAGGTGAATGCTGAATGAGGAAAAGGTTCAGTTATTTTCTCAGAAACTTGGGTAAAAGTAGAGTTGGTATCCCTGTTTTCCTTGTGCTTTAAATGGGTGTTTTCTTGTAATTATTTCTATCTTGTAATTATTGCTGTATTTATGATACCAATGTAGAGGCACGTCTGGAATGACACAACAACAGCAAATGCTTCTGGAGCAGAGACATTGCTTGGAGAAAACTCTGCCCTGCTTTGTCTGGACAATCCTTAACCAGTGTGTTTACATGGCTCTTGCTGCCAATTTCCTGCTCAACAGTGCGATAAATGAATGTGATTCGTGCTAGCAATTGTAACTATATTTTAGATACTTTAGAAAATATTTGTTAAAAAGTAATAGAAGAAAAGGATATGTAATTAGTGTCACAAAACAGATGTTTTCAGATGTTCATGAAAAAATAGGATGCAGCATGTAGTCTGAGATAAGTAGCATGCCAAAATGCAATAGGCCTTGGGATAATTAAAGAATCGGCCTTGAAATGGACAAAACTGGGATGATTCCAGGTGTCTATGAAATAATAAGGCTTATTTTTGGAATATAATGCTGGCTTCCAAAACACAAGACTTGGGGTGTATGTGCAACTTGTGGGGTTGTTCAAAGGACAGTGATGATGAGGAGAAGCCTTCATGGGAAGTGACCACCAAAAGCCAAAAGAGCCCTCAGAAACAAGCAGAGCATGCACTGTGCAGTACAGTGACACAGATTTCAAGAATCGAAAATAGGAGGAGATTTACAGAAAATTATTGATGAATATGTATTAGCACACAGTATATAAGTAGTGTTTGGATTCTTTTATCTTTTTTGTAGGGGAGGCAGGGTGAAAAACTCCCCGTATCCTGACTGGTTTTGCTTATGCTTTATCCAAACCACTGCCAAATTATTTTGTATCTGCTTGATTATATTTGATTGCCTTATTTTATATAAAATTGCTGCTCAATTAAAATTGCTGCTAAATTCTAATGTTGGTTTATTAAATTAGACATATAGGGACCTCATTCATAACAACAGCCCACCTTGGTCACCTACCCCGTTTGGACTGTGCTTTCTACTGAGCCAGTCCTGCCAGAAAAAGCAGCTTCAAACACACCTCTAAGCAGGCACTGATCCAGATAAAGCACATCCATTCCCCTCTGCCCAGGGCCAGTCCCCTGTACATCTGGCAGCCTGCAAAATCTAACACCCCATCAGGCTCCAACACATTGTTCCAGCCCAAAGCATTAAGGCAATTTGTTTTGTTAAATCTGAAGTAATTCCTGCAGGTCCTTGGCCTTCAAAGGCCAATGCTGCCACTCTGGAGGGAATCCTGTGACCCTGAGCATTTGATGGTGACCACACCAAAGCAAGAGGTGGCTCCTTCAGCAGGAGAATGGCACATGGCAATGTTGTGCCTTTGTGTCCCCAGCCTTCCCCCCACTGTTTTAGCAATGGCAGCTACACTCAGGCAGCTTCAGCAGAGCTTATCTGGGTTGGCTTAGTGCAGATCAGGACTCCCAGCCCACCACTCCCAGCAGCTTGCAATGACAACAGGACCTGGACACTGAGGGATGTTGCTGGAGGCAAGCCTGTCACAAGCACACACCCTCTTCAAACTTCACAGCAAACAGAAAGGAGAAGAGCAGGAAAAGGCTACCTTTGGACCAGTCTCCCTCAGGTCTACACATGGGCCAGTTCTGGGCAGACAACTCCCGCCAGTGCTGGCCGCCTTCTTCATGCTGAGAAACTTCTCCCACAGGAGCTTAGAGGGCAGCAGCTGAAAGGCAAAAATGAACCAGCTAGAGCCTCAGAGTTGTGCTTGTCCAGAAAGGCATTTCTTGAACAAGTGGCACTGGTGAACAATTTGTGATCACATTGTCTAGAACAGTCCTGGAAGCCCTGGAAGTTACTTACTGAAATACTTAGCATCAGCAAATTTATAATACAGAGTGCAATACACATACTCCAACCACATGGCTCTGTCTCATTGGCTTCTCTGTGATTTGATGGGACATGTTTGGGGATTTCTGCTCTTTGAGCATTTGTTTCCTCCTTAGTTTCAGTGGATTGAGGCAGTGACCTTTTCAGAGAGCGGGGAGGAGCTCTCAGAACTGCCCCGACTCCATCCCTGCACAGCAGTGAGAACTCTCAGCAAGGAGATATCACTGCTGGGTGAGTCCAAGAGACGCAAGAAATGAACGTTGTACCAAGAGTGAGGAGCACAGGAATGTGTCCAAGTTTTAGTTCTCTCTGTTCATTAGCATTTGTTTTCTCTGTCTGGGCTCACAGACCCCTCCACAGAAGAAAACAGAGGCATCTCCTTGACAGAGCCTCAGCAGTGGGGCATCTTCAGTCAAGTGAGCTGCAGGCACCGAGGGACCTTTATGGCCCTGACTCCAGGGAGCAGGTAAGAACTGCACAGCCCTCAACATTCCTACCAATCCAGAGCTTCCAAGAGAAGCCAACTCCTTTGGGAGACATACCATCAACACATGGTAAACCAAAATCAGGGGAGAATTCCCAGCACAGAAGATTTCCACCATCCTGTAGAACAAAGGTGCTGAGACATTTTCTTCTGGACGTGCTGCAGCAGATAACTTGCTTTGCTGTACACTGTGCCTGCAGGGCTGGATCTGTGCCCACACAGGAGCTGGGAGAGGACAGCTGCTTTGGAAGCTCTCCCAGCTGGGACCAGCCCTGTCTCACAAGGCTTTGGGCAGAGTTTGAGCTTTCCCCCCCACATGCCCAGGTGCCCAAGGGCAGCTTGGTCAGAGCAGCACAGGTGAGTGCCCAGCCTGACAGAAGGAATTCCTGTGGCAAAGGGAAAGGGACAGAACACGTGCTCAGGGCTTCAACCGTACATTGGTTTCACTTGGCTCCGCTGGCACAGCCAGGCAAGACCCTGAAACATCCCACAGTGTTCCCTACTGCACCAGGACAGCCCCCAGCAACAGGAGCACGGCACAAAGGGCTGGGCAGGGGCTCTGCAGCTTCACAGCACTGCTGGGCAGCAGGGGCAGGGAGAGCAGGGACACCAGGGCAGTTTGCAGCCTTAACACAGCCCAGTGGGTACTTACAGTGAAAGAGGTCAGTCTTTCCCTGGACAAAAGACGAGGTGTCGAGGTCTTCTTTGGGAATTCAGAAGCCATTTTGAAGGCAGGATCTCCCAGATGAGTGACAATGCCTCAACAAAACTGGAAGAAGCAAGAATGGAACTCTGAAAATCCAGAACCCAGTTCATGGCAGAATCAAGGGATATACTGGTGCTAAAAATTTCCTAGGATTTGAAAGTAGCTAAGTGCTTGTTTGGTGGAAGTAGCTAGTATTGTTAGGCCTCTAGTTGGACTTTATTTGAACTATATGGCTACCTTGTGCAATTCAAAGATGGATCATACTGAAACCTGGAGCTAAAAATCTGAACATTAATAATAGTTGGAACAGACAAAACTTAATATTAAAATATAATATTAAGCTTAAATATTACTTAGAAATACCTAGAGTGGACATCCTCTTCTTCAGGCTAAAGCACCCCTGCTCTCTCAGCTGTTCCTCACAGGACATGGGAGAGACTGGAATGTTATGGCTAATGGCTTAAATATCCCTATAAAGGACTTTCTGCCCATTGTGACAAAGCTGTATAAAGAGGCTGAGACCACCCAAGGCCACCCTTCCCTGAAAATGCCTCCTGACTGGAACTTGGCACTGTGAGTTAAGCTGCCTAAGGGAACTTGAGACAAGACAAAGGTGACACTATTGTCCTGTTAGCTCAGGTCTGGGGAGAAGTAAACAAGGCTGAGGAGAAAAGCCTATCCACAACAAAGCCAAACCCAGCAGCTGTCCTGAAAATCAGCTCTGTCTGGGTTCAGGCTGGGGAAGTCACAGCCACAGACTCGTCTGCTGAGGCCAGGTTTGCACACAAACCTCCCATCAAAGACCTCCACAGTGCCCCCAGACCCATTCCTGAGGCCTTGCACCAGACGATTGCAGGGCATGCAAAGTAAAACAACAGATCTGAAAATCCAGAACCCAGTTCATGGCAGACTCAAAGGATGTACTGGTGCTAAAGACCTTATATTATTTGAAAGTAGCAATAGACAGAGTCCAACTTGCCCCACCCCAGGGCGGTACCTGGGAAGTCCCACCTTGCCCAAATCTCCATGAATCCATTGGGGTCTTATGTTTTGCCAGACCTCACCACAGAGAAGACGAGAAGAGAATTTTATGGTACCCCAATGGGATCCATGGAATGGTGACATTTTCTACTTAATCTGTCTCTGTCACTCTCTTTCGCCCCCCTCTTCCCAACCCCTCACACCCCCCCCCCCCCCCACTTCTTTTTCTATTCCTTTCTCTCTCTCTCTCTCTTTCTCACATTTACTGTTACATAAAACCCAGACTATTGACTTTGGCATATGGTCTCGTTTGCACCTCAATTCAGAGGCCTCTCCCTAATAATTTTAATAACCAGATGATAACAACCCACTGAAACTTGAACAGAACTCATTCACCTTTAAACAGTTTAAGCAATCACTATAGGAAAAAAAATGTATAGACTGGTACATTTGGAAAATGTTGCATTTCTTCAGTGCAAAAAAAAAGCACAATCAGTAGAGCATATATTGTTCATCCACTCAGCTGTGCATTGTGGTGGTGCTCACAGGGGTCTTAGGATGAGGGAAGAGGCAAGGATCTGACTCCATATTTCAGAAGGCTTGATTTATTATTTTATTATATATAGTATATTAAAACTACACTAAAAGAATAGAAGAAAGGATTTCATCAGAAGGCTAGCTAAGAATAGAAAAGGAATGAATAACAAAGGCTTGTGGCTGACCGAGACAGTCCGGACAGCTGGACTGTGATTGGCCATTAATTAGAAGCAACCACATGAGACCAATCACAGATCCACCTGTTACATTCCACAGCAGCAGATAACCATTGCTTACATTTTGTTCCTGAGGCCTCTCATCTTCTCAGGAGAAAAAAAACTAAGGAAAGGATTTTTCACAAAACATGTCTGTGACAGTGCATACCACTGAACTGCTGCACCAGAAGACGGGCACTATCCCATCCTGTATTTCCCTTTGGAATTCTCTCTCAGAGTGCAGATGAGACAAAACCAAAAACTTCAACTTGAGTCAATATTTACCTTCAAAGGAAATTCAGGAACCTTTCGCAGAGGCCAATGCTCTGAACGTCGGTGAACTCTCTGCAGAGGCCGATGCTCTGCAGGTGCAGGAATTCTCTGCGCAGACCGATGCTCCGCGAACAATTCCCTTGGCGAATCGCCCAGTGCAGCCGCCTGCACGAGCCCAGGCTGCGCACACCCAGCCAGGGCCGCGTTCTCAGGCACTGAGGCGCGCCGCCGTCTGTCACAGACGCCGCCGCCGCGTTCGCGGTTCCCAGGCAACCGCGGCCCCCGGCAGCCGCCGCCGTTTCCCGGATCCTGCCCCTCCCGGCCCCGGACGCCCCCCCAAGATGCTGCCGGGGCTCGGGGGCTTCGTCTGCCCGGGCTGGGGCTCGGCCTCCCCCGGGCGGGACAAGTGTGGGGGTCCCGGGGGTCGTGTCCCCGGGAGCGTGTGTGAGTCCCCCTGTGTCCCCCCAGGCCGGGGTCACCCCCTTTTCTCTGCCCAGAGCTCCTGAGCCAGCTCCTGCTGCCCCCCGGGAGGGGCTTTGGGGAGTTCCCCGGGAACCCCCTTGAATGCCCATTCCTGGGCACTGGGACCCCCGCATGTCCTTCCCCAGCTGCAGGACCCCCTGCGCCCCCCCTTATCCTGCCCCGACACCCCTGCACCCCTTTCCCAGGTATCCTCCTCTCCCAGCCCCTGGATCCCCCGTTTCCATGAGCCCGGGGACCCCCGGACCCCATTCCCGGCCGGCCCGGGGCACCTCAGCCCCAGGCCTCCCTTTGCCCGGCGACCGGTGACGTCACTAATGACTCGGGCCTCCATTGGTGAGAAGCAAAGAGCGGCGCCAATGGCGGGGCCGGAGGCGGCTGAGGGGCCCCCGCCCGTGATGGGCCCTGAGCTGTGGGGGCTGTGAGGGGCCTGTGAGGGGCTGTGAGGTGTCACTCTTGCGCTGAGAATGGCACAGGAACAGGAACAGGCAGGAGGCAGTATTGCCGAAAGACTAAAAAAAGAAGGTTTTATTAAAGAGAACTGTGTGGTTTTGTATAGAGTGATACGATATTTTCTGATTGATTGGCTTGTTAACAAAAAACACATTCTTTATACACTGTCCTTGAGAAGAAGAGAAAAAGAAGAAGTAGAAGAACAGATTGTTTATACTTAACAAGTTCTCACATCCTTACAACTCCCTAAAAAAATTCTCACAAGTTGCTGTGAGAAACGCTTGCTGTTTTCTCTGTCTCTGTCCCATGGCATCCACAGTGAGGGGCTGTGAGGGGGCTGTGAGGGGCCATGGGGGCTGTGAGGGGCCATAAGGGGCTGTGAGGGGCTGTGGGAGGCCAGGCACCCCATGGAACCAAGGGTCCATTGTGACACTACGGAACCAAGGAGATCATTGTTGACAGTTCGGAACCTCATGGAACCAAGGGGCCACTGTGGCACAGCAAGGCCCTGTGGAACCACAGGGACCATGGTGACACTGTGGAACCTCATGGTACCACAGGTCCATTGTTACACAGCAGCCACAGCAGGCCGCAGAACCAAGGAGATCATTGTGACACTACACAACCTCATGGAATCAAGGCATCCATGTTACACTAGTGAACTTCATGGAGCAAAGGGTCCATGGTGACACTGTGGAACCAAGGAGACTGTTATTGGCAGAAGGAAAGCTCATAGAACCAGACGTCCATTGTGACATTGTGGGGCCTCATGGAACCATGGAGACCATTAGGACACTTCAGGACCCATTGGAACCAAGGGGCCATTGTGACACTGCAGGGCCTGGTATAACCAAGGGGTCCTTGTAGTATAGCAGGGCCTCATGGACTCAAGGGGATCACAGTGGCACTGTGGGGCTCCATAAGGGGCTGTGGGGCTCCATAAGGGTCTGTGGGGCTCCATGAGACCACGGGGCCATTCTGATGGTGGAACCAAGGATACCATTGCTATACTATGGAACGAAGGACGCCATTGTGAACCAGCGGGGGAGCCCACTGAGACTATTGTGACACTTCAAGGGCCATTTTGGAACAGCAGGGCCTCGTGGAAGCAATGAGACCATTGTGACATCCCAAGGCCTCATGGGAGCAAGGGGCCATTGGGACAGTGTGGGTCCCCATGGAAGCAAGGGCCCAGTGTAACACATCCAGGCCTGGTGGAACCAAGGGGCCACTGGGATCCTGGGGAACCCAATAGCTCCAAGGGGCCATTTTGAGACTCTGTGACCTCATGGAAGCAAGGGGCCATTGTGGCATTGCACAGTCCCATGGCAAGAAGGAAACCATTTGGACACTGCAAGGCCTCATGGAAGCAAGAGGCAATTGTGATGCTGCAGGGCCCCATGGAGCCATTGGCCTTCTTGCCCACCTGGGCACAGTGATGGCTCATGTCCAGCCTGCTGTCCATCAGTCCCAACAGATCCCTTTCTGCCTGGCTACTCTCCAGTCACTCTGTCCCCTGCCTGTTTTGCTGCAGGGGTTGCTGTGGCCAGAGTGCAGGACCCAGCATTTGGACTTGTTAAACCTCATCTTGTTGGCTTTGGCCCAGCAGAGCCAGGGACTGCATCTCCTCCATGGCACTGGAATGGGCTGTCAGTGGCATGTGAGGACTCCCTGCCAGCTCCCAGGCACAGCAGGGCAGGGCTGGAGCAATGGGGAGAGGCAGAGCAGTCCATGCTCACCTTGGGGGAGAAGTGGAATGGGGCGTCTGCCTCCCACTCAAAGCGCATGACCTTGGTCTGCGCGTGGCTGCTGATGGTCAAGGCCCTCCAGCAGGGCTCCCCCGACAGGACAGTGCCCAAACTCGATGGGATTCACTCTGACAGCTGTTAAGGAGGAGAGCAAGGGATGTCAGCATGCAGGGAGCTCCAGCTGCCCCCTCACGTGCACAGACACCTGCATGTTCAAGGCTTCCTAGCTCCAAGCCTTCCTCCCTCTGCAGGGAGTTCCCCAGGCAGTTCCCCATCCCACCACTTCCAGGGAAACACCCTGACACATCCCAAAGCACAGCACACGCTGCTCTGCAAGCATGGCTGCCATGCCCACAGGCCACCAAGTGCTGTGGGTGACAGCCCAGGCCTGGCTAGAGGGAGGACACCCATGATCAGACATTTTCCTCTTCCATTTGCTCCACCTTGGCAGCCTCTCCTCTCCTACCATCAATGATGTTTTTCTTCAGCCTGCACTCAGCAGTCCTCTCCTCTGTGTCTTCCTCCAGTCCACTGAGGGTGAATTTGTCCTTGTGTCCTTCACCCACCAGCTCTATGAGGGTCTTGTCAGAGTAGGTGTCCCCCACCAACACACAAATCTTCCCTTCCACACGTTGAGCCACAGTGGGGGTTGAAAATTACATCAAACTCTGCCCATTGCCCACGATGCAGGAGAAAGAAAGGCTTTGTGGGCTTGCTCTCTGCACAGCAATGGAAATCAGAGTGAAGTGGTCCAGCTGCACTGAGGAAATATTTCCATAGGATAGATGAGGCATAAGAGGTTGAAACCAGCTGCCTTCTAAGCACAGCTTCTACCTGCAGTGCTTCCAGACCCTCTTGCTATGTTCACAAGCCTGCCACCTCCAGACACAGCACCACTTCAGCAGCTTAACCTCAGGCTGATGCCCAGCCCTCATTCCATCTGCTTCCCGCCAGCTCCAGCCATATGGAAAGCTGAGCCAAAGAGTGCTTTTGGCTTCTGCTGGCTGTCTGTGTGCTCAAGGGCTGTGTCTGCTCAGGCTGGTACCATCCCACGTGCAGCAAATACCTCAGAGGGTCCATGAGGTAGTGAAAGTGCCCCACAGCTCAACCCACCATGTCTAGAAGAACAGAAGAACTTCCTACAACTTGCTAGGAGGAGACCCTGCAAAAAGCCCCCAAGAAAAGCTTGGGGGACAGAGAGATCAAGGAAAGAATCAGCCTAACATGTGGCTGCTGCTCAGAGAAGCCAAGAGCAGGGCACACATTTTCCCTCTGTACTTCATGGTTAATGAATTAATGTATCCAACAGAGTCCTCTTCCACATCTCCAGTGTGGAACACCTCGAGGGTGGAGGCCCTGCCTTTCAAGGAGAACGCTCCGTGCTGATGCTCCAGGCATAACATAAACTGGGAAAAGGGAAGCCAGAGCACAGTGATGCTGGTGTGAGTACAGGGTGGCACGGGGACTGTTTCTCACCACAAACAGCACTTAGCACAAAAGTTAAGTCAAACCAGCTGGGAAAAAAGGGTATTCAGAGATAGAACTGGATAGAACTGACAGAGCCAAACAGGATGGAAAGTAATAGGCAGAATGTAACTAAACCACAACTAAGTTTACTTAAAATTTAGTAAACTGAGGTCAAATGCAATGTAATGGAACTGGGAAATCACACATGTCAGTGAGAACAAAAGGTGGCCTGAGAGACAGGGGGGAAAACACTCCACCACCTTTGTTGTGTTCAACTTGAAGGAGAAAGACTGGACAGACAATTTACAAGAACTCCCTTCTTGGAGAACAGACGTCAGTCACTTGTTTCAAAAGAATTTCTGGTTCCTTCTCACACGTTTGCCATGTCTTTTGGAACTCTTCCCCATGCCACAAGCACTTGTTCCCAAACCAATTCCGTGAGCAGGTCGTCCTCACCTTGGCAGGTTTGATGCCGTTGTTACGGATGACCACGGGCAGCATCCCTGAATGCCCCAGCCCGAGGCTCTTGAATGGCAGCACGGCATTTCCCCTCTTGCTGTGAGCACTTGGGCACACGACTGGTGTACCCCAGCTCCGGTGGGACACCAAGTCTACCCCAGCTCCTTAAAGACAACACGTCTACCCTGGCTCTGGAAGGGCAACATGTCGACATGTAGCAGGTGTACCCCCAGCTCCCAGGAGACAACAGGTCGACCATCTCTGGAGGGAACAAGAGGTCTACCCAAAGTCGTGCAATACAACAGGTCTACTCCACCTCTCGGGGGACACTAAGTCTACCCCCGCGACCGCAGCCGGCAGCAAACGGGCTCCCTCAGCCCGCGCTCTGCGGCCAAGCCCCCGGGGCGCGTGTCGGGGCTGGGAGGCGCGCGGAGGAGAGCGCCAAGGCGGGAGCGCGCTGGGCCCCTGTGGGCCCCGGCCCGGCCAGAGAGAGCTCGGAGGAGGAGGAGGAGGCGGAGCGCGGGCGCAGGCCGGAGCGGTGGGCAAGGCGCTGGGGAGAGAGAGAGCGAGCGGCAAAAGTTTGTGTGCAGGGCTGCCTTTGAGTAGATGGCAGCTCGGGAGCTGCTGTGCTCCGTGCAGAAGGCTGAGGTAGCAGGAGGTGGTGTAGGAATTATTTAGTGGCGGGTGGGCCAGGATGATGCGGTGGGCGGCGGGGGAGAGGCGGCGGCGCATCCGTGCGGGCGTGCGGTGGCAAGCAGGAGCGGCGCTGGTGAGCGGGTCCGTGCTAGGGCGGGCGGGCAGCGCGGGCGGGCTGTGGGCCTGCAAAGTTGTGGGCGGCAAGGCGGGTGGGCGGCTTAAGGGCGGGCAGAAAAGGGAGGAGGCGGTGGCGGCTTGGTGGCAGCAGCGGGCAGGGGGGCTGCGGCCGCTTTGGAATGGGCCGTGAGAAGGCGGAGCGGAGCGGGAGAGGCTCAGGGCTTGTGTGTCCGCCTGTGGTCGGGCAGCGAGCGGCTGTGGGATGGTGTTTGGCCCTTGTCTCTTGGCCTCTCAGGGTCCTCCTTGGCCCTTCTCTCTCACCTCTCCGGATCCGCTCTTTTGCGCCCCGTTGGTGAGCTTGCCGGCCGCGACAACAGGTCTACCCAGCACCTGTGGGAAAAAAGGGATTAAGCCCTTCCAAAGCGAGGCAGACCTGTAATCCCAGCTTCAGCTCTCAACTCACAGGATCGTGTTTAGGCCTTCTCTCTCACCACCTCTCAGGATCATCTCTAGCCCTCCTCTCTCACCTTTCAGGATCCGGGATTACATCTCACCCATCTCTCTCACCTTTCAGGTTTGTGGCTCATCTTTAGCCCTTTTCTCGCAGCTCACAGAATCATATCTCACCCTTCTCTCCCATCTCACCACCAGGGATCACATTCTGCCTTTCTCTCTCACCTCTGAGGATGCTCTTTAGCCCTTCTTGCTCATGTCTCAGGATAATGGATTGCCTTTCACCCTCCTCTCTCGCCTCTCCAACTCTACCCATTTCCCTGGGCAGGATGGGAGCCAGGACAAAGCCACACAACTCGTCCCGGCTAGGCGGCACTCACTTTGCCCTGGTGACCGTGACACGGGCCGCTCCGCTCCGCCTCGGACACAGGCACGGGGTCAGCCTGCGGGGGTGCGGCCCGTCACCTCGCTCCCGTCAGACGGACAGACGAGTCCAAAGCCGCCCACGCCTCCAAGAGGAGCGATGGAGCTCGGCCGGGAAGGGGCGCCGCCGCAGGCCGCCTCCTACGGTGACGCAGCCGGAGGCGGCCGAAAACAGCGACGCCTTGGTGAACTTGCGGAGCCGGCCGCGACAACAGGTCTGCCCGGCACCCGCCGAAATCGGACCAAGTCCCGCCGGAGCGAGGTAGAGCTGTTGTCCCCGGCCAGCGCAAACCAACAGGGGGCAAGGCCGACCCCCCGGAGGCCCCGGAGCTGCGGTGGACCTGGTGTCCCCCCGGATACTGGGTAGACCTGTTATCCCTCGGGAGCTGGGGTAGATCTGTTGTCCCTACGGAGCCGGGATAGAATTGTTGTCCCCCGGAGCTGGGTAGACCTGGTGTCCCACTAAAGATGGGTAGACCTGGTGTTCCCCTGGAGATGGGGCAGGCCTGTTGACCTGCCTTTTGCAGGGACGTGGGGGGAGGCTCAGGACACTGCAAACCAGATCTGAGCACAGCTCAGCCCTTCATTGCTCTCTTCTTAGGCAAAAGCCATTCTTTCACAACTCTTCACAACCACTCTTTCCTCTCTCCCCAGACACACCTGTCCTGCAAAACATCATGGCACAGGAAACAATCACCACAACCAATTCAATCTCAGGCAAGTCTCTTTGAACCTAAAACTGCAAAAGTCAACCTGTGTTCAGCCTAAACCTCTTGCTCTCTTGACATTTTTTCTGAGCTCATGGCAAGCACAGCAGGGGCTGCATTCAGCTGCTAAGACCAAAATCTCTTCTGAGAGCAGAGCTAAGGCGGGATGTCCATGCATGGAGCCCCAGAAGGGCCCAGCTCTGCTGCACAGGAGAGCTGCCTCAGCCATGGGTTTGTGCTGAGTGCAGGTGGAGCTGTTGTTCAGGCTGATGAGGCAAGTGACTTCTCCTTGCAGGGGCTTCAGTGTCCTGGTGGAATTTTGGAGTGGAATCTTGAGGCCTGCTGGGTGTAAGAGATGGTGCGGAGTTTGCTTCATTTGCCTGACGATGGTGGCAAGGAGCCTGAAGAGCCCCGGCAGGAGCTGTGGCCTGAGTGAGGTGGACATTTTGTGGCTGTTGTGCCAAGGGAGTGTTTGCAGGTGTGCTTGCTGTGCTTTGCCAGAACACTGCTTGGAACAGGTTCTGATCCATGGTGCCTTGGACTTGCACAGCTGCAGCTGCTTCCCAAGTTGTGACAAGGGGTGGCTTGGCCTTGCACGCTTGCACCTGCCTGACACAGCAAGGGCTCTCAAGACAATGGGCCATGAATCCTCTTCACCTTTGGGCTAGATGCCACTGGCTTTGGATTCAGACTGTAGAAACTGTAACTTTGGAGACAACTTTGGTCAAGTCCCATGGACGATAGTGAATCCATGGGGCTGGGGCATGAGGATTGCATCTTGTTGGTAGCTCTTTTGCCCTTGCCCTCTTTTTCTTTCTATCCTTGATTTTCTTTTCTGATCCCTCTATGGCATTTGCTGTTGGTCCTCAAGCAAGGTGCATTTGTTGTGATGAAAGTGCCAGTGCCCTGCTGTTTGTGTTTGGCACTTTTGGGCTGTGGAAAGGAAGCATCAGGAGCTGGCTTGGCCTAGCAGATGGTGCCAATGGGTGACTGAGCAAAGCCTCAGCAGTGGGAATGCAGCCAGGGCCCCAGGGCTGAGCTGGGTTGCTGCCTGTGTGAGCCAAAGGCCACGGTGCAGGTGGGGATGGGATGGCCCAGGCCATCTGCCAGTCTGCAGGGGATGGTGAGTAGAGGGACAGGAGCAGAGCTCTCATTTGACCAAACACCAGCAGAGGCACCGGTAAGGGAAGCCCTGCAAATGCCCCAACTGCAGGAAGAACTTTGTGCACTGCTCCAGCTTCAGCCCCCATTGGAGGACCCACGTTGGGAAGAATGCTGGTGATCCATGTTCCCTTTGATCCACACTGACAAGACTCCTGTCCCTTTTGCTGCCCCTGCCAATGACATGATGTGGGATGGAAGAACATGAGGGTCTGGCCATGGCTGTGTCATTACATTCACTTCCACCTCAGGTCATTGCCAGGGGCAGGAAAGGGACTCTCCCTCTCTCTCCCCTGAGGAGAAGGGTGTCCTTTCCAGGCAGGAGGGAATACGTGGCTGGGAAGAGTCAGTCGGTGGTGTTGTAGTTTTCCCTGTAAATAGTTTATCTTATCCCTTCTGTTATCAGTGTTGTTGCTGTTCCTGTTTGTTCCTTATCTGGTTGCTGTTCCCAATAAATTGTTCTTATCCCAGCCCGGAATCTTTGCCTTTTGTGCTTTCCAAGGGAGGTGGGAGGGCAGCGAGGGCAGCGCGGTTTTAGCGGGAGCAGGAAATTGGGGAATCCCATTCCTAAACCCCTTCCCATGGAGACCGAGCATCCCAGCTGGTCCCAGCCCTGGTGGCCATGGCAACAGCCTTGGGAGCGGGTCCCTGGCTGGGGCTGTGGGAACCTCTTCCCTCTGGTGCCCAGGGACAGGAGTGGAGGGAACGGCTGCAGCTGAGTCGGGGCAGGCTCAGGTTGGATCTCAGGAAAAGGTTTTTGCCCAGAGGCTGCTGGGGCCCTGCCCAGGCTCCCCAGGGAAGGGTCCCAGCTCCAGGGCTCTCTGAGCTCCAGCAGCGTTTGGACAGCGCTGCCAGGCCAGGCTGGCATTGCTGGGGTGTCCTGTGCAGGGCCAGCAGCTGGACTGGAGGATCCTGAT
Organism: Emberiza elegans; assembly: GCA_024865655.1. Taxonomy (NCBI): domain Eukaryota; kingdom Metazoa; phylum Chordata; class Aves; order Passeriformes; family Fringillidae; genus Emberiza; species Emberiza elegans. Next base: position 38,742 of record JALJVW010002706.1, read on the forward strand.
GGGTCCCTCCCAGCTCAGCCAATTCTGTGGTTCTGGGATCCCATGAGCCTGGGGATGGGGCTATAAATGGTTGCCATGGCAACGGGCTGTGGCTGCAGGCCTGAGCTGGTGTCCATGGCAACCACCCCTGGGATGGGGTCTCCATGGAGCTGCCAAGGGACTGACCATAGCAACAGGGGCTGGTGATGTTTGCCTGCTAAGGAACCGAGTTGCCACAGGCACTCAGAGGGGTTCCATGGGGACATTCCAAGAGTCTCCAGGCTGTTCCAGAGCTGGAATGTCCCACACAGAGACAGGGGCTCCATGGAGACCTCCCAGAGCTTTCTGGGCATGGTAAAGAGCCCTGTGCTCAGAGGCAGTCACAGCCATTCCATGGTGACATCCCAGGCACCTTGGGCTGCAAAGGCACCGATCTGTCACAGGCACTCACGGGGGCTCCACGGTGACATCCCAGGAGTCCCCAGGCTGCCAAAGAGCCGGGATGTCCCAGACACTCACAGGGGTTCCTGTCATGGGCACAGTGGGAGCTTCAGGCAAAAGCTTTGTTTCTTCATTGGTGAAACTCTTCTGAGCCATGAGGTGGAGAAATGACACCCAACAGCCACCAGAGAACCCCAAACCCTGCAGGACCGCTAAGACTTCTAAAATTTCTTCTCAGAGAGGAGAGTGAGAGCAGCTGGATCCAATCCCAGCCCCAGAGTTTGTCAAAGGTACAAAAGATTGGACAGGTTGAATTAAACTTTAATGCAATTTGTCCCACAGGATTAATGATGGAATACCAGCTAGATATCCAGAAATACAGCTCTGTTTATTCTGATCATGATTAGACAGAAAGATCTTGATCAGAGTTCTTTCCTGCACAGCATAGGAGCTCTAACAATTAGAATATCATGCTCTAGGAAGCAATTTTGAAGTCACCAGGGCCCTGCTGGAGTTGTTGGAGCCCACTGAAGGCAGAGCCTCCTGCTCCAGCAGGAACTGCCTTTCCTGTGCCATGAGCAGGGCAGGTCCCGCTGCAGGAAAAGCCCCAGGCCAGCCCCAGCACAGGGAAGGCCTCGGGCACAAGGGCAGAGTGCCGTGCTGGGAGCTGGGCCAGGGAGAGCCTGAGGCACCAAAGGCACCTTGGCAGCAGCAGCTGCTTGCAGGCCATGGCCAGAAGCCTCCCCTGGCAGCCCGGCCTGGTGGCCACCACTGCAGAGCTGCTGCCTCAGGGCTCATTCCTGGCTGGGCCCTGAAAAGCCACTTGTGCTCCAGGAGCCTGACTGGGAAGCCATTGGCCCCAGCCCCTTGGGGACAAGATATTAATGACAAAACTCTTGATGCCAGCAGAGCCAAGGCTGGGGCAGAGCAAAGGGGAGAGCCAGGCCCAGGGGACAGGGCTGCCATGGTGATGGCTGTGAGGTCACTGCCCTGCAGCAGCCTGGCTGCCCTCAGCAGACATCCTGGCCAGAAGCCTTGGCATTGCACATCCCCACATCCCAGTGCCCATCCCGGGAAGAGCCCTGAGCAATGAGGGAGGGACAGGATCTGCCCTGCCTTGGCCCTTTGCATTCCTGGAACACATCCAGGTGTGCTCAGCACAGAGACGTTTTCCCTTGCTTGTCCCCACCTGTCATCAGTGCCTCCAGTGTTCTGCTCTACCTGGAACCTGGGGACATTTTCTCAGTCATATCCCTCATGGGGATCTCTTTAATGTACAAGAAACTTCAGCATTTCAATCTGACTTTGAATTGTTAAGAGGTTTTTGAGCACACTCGGAGGCACTGATGAGTGTGGATGCAAAGAGCACCAAAGGCCCAGAGGGTCATTGAAGTCCCTGTGCTGTGTCTGTGCTGCTGAGCTGGGCCGGGCTCCTGGCCCAGAGGCAGCTCCTGCCAAGGGCAGCGCTGCAGAGAGACAGCTCTGGGCAGGAGCAGCTCCTGTGCACAGCCCAGCAGGGCTGGGGCACTGCCAGGGCCCCTCAGGGACACCAGCAGGGCACAGACTGAGCTCCCAGGGCTCAGCACTGGCAGGGGCTGTGCCATGGCCCAGAGGGGGCTGTGTCACAGCAGCACCTCTGTGGCTGTGTCCTAGAGGCACAGAGCAGCTGGGAGGTCAGCAAGGGGCTGTGTGACAGCACAGAGTGGGCTGTGTGAGGTCACAGATTGGGCTCTGACATGACAGAGTTTGTTGTGTGAGGTCATTGAGCAGCTCCAGCATCACAGAGGGGTCTGTGTGACATCATAGAGCAGGCTGTGAGGTCATAGTGTGTGCTGTGACGTTACAGAGTGGCAGTATGGCATCACAGAGAGGGTTGTGTGACATCACTGAGGGACTTGTGACATTGCAGAGGTGGCTGTGACATCACAGAGTAGGGTGTGAGGCCATAGAGCAGACTGTACCATCATGGAGGGTGGCTCTGTGACATCAGACTGGGTTGTGACATCACTGGGTGTCTGAGTAACATCACAGAGCAGGCTGTGACATCACAGAACTGACAGTGACATCCAGGGGTGACTTTGTGACATCAGAGTGCAGCTGTATGACACCTCAGAGTGATATCCCAGCATTGGCTCTGTGACATCACATCACATGGTCATCCCATCCTGGGCTGTTTAGGGGCAGTGTCATCCCATCCTGGGCCTGTAACATCCTAGGGGCAGTGTGACATCACCGGGCCTGTGTGACATCATAGGTGGCTGTGTGACATCACAGGTGGCTGTGTGACATCACAGATGGCTGTGTGACATCACCACAGGGTAGCTGGGTGACATCACAGGATAGCTGTGTGAGGTCACTGGGGAGGTCCCTCTGCCCTGGCCCCCTCACAGTTCCCCAGAGCAGTCCAACCCTGCTCGTGCACAGTGGGGTCCCTGGCCCCCGGGTCCCCCCGGCCCCGCAGCCTCCCCCAGAGGATGTTCCACGAGATCGAGCCCAGAGCCTGACACGGGACGGGGGGCCGGGGCCCTGGGGGTGGCACAGGGGGACAGGGACCCCCCGGCAGCGTCCCCGTGTCCCCCAGGGCCAGAGCCTGGGCCAGGGCTCCTTCACCCTGTTACAAACGAGGGGCTGAGAGCACTGAAAAATCCCCAGCAAGGGATCAGCAAAATCCAGATTGAATATTAAGGGAGAGCCGCACAGAGTTCCTTGGCAAGAGTCACTCTGCTCCTGACTGGGCACTTCAGGCACACCAAGGAAACAAAGCAACAGCAAAACCAAACACAATCCAGGCAATCAAACCAGAAATGAACCAAGAACTGTCCATGTGTGTGTGCCTGTGTGTGTGTGTCTAAAGGACAGTGAGGGCAAGGATAAAAGGAATATGGCCTAAAAGCTAAACTGAGCTCCAACTTAACAGGCCTTGACTGCTACTTTAGACTTCAGCATTTAGCAAAAGAACAGCACTTAACAGTATTTAAACTTACTTGGAACCTAAAACTGACTGATTTCACAGAGGAATAACACTTAACAATATTCAATTTAGCTTCTAAA
>JALJVW010002710.1:0-25000 GCA_024865655.1 Emberiza elegans
ATGATTTGTTAAAACTATACTACATATAGGAGAATCTTACATGATTCAACTGATTTATTATTTTATATTTATATACATTTGTTAAAACATACATATGTATACATACAACATATCTTGACTCCATGTTTCAGAAGGCTGCTTTATTATAACACACATGATATTAAAATGATATGTTAAAACTATACTAAAAGAATAGAAACATGGACAATCTTGACTCCATGTTTCAGAAGGCTGATCTATTATTTTATGATTTATATTAAAAGAAAATGATATGTTAAAATTATATTAAAGGAATAGAAATGTGGAGAATCTTGACTCCATGTTTCAGAAGGCTGATCTATTATTTTATGATATATATTATATTCAAATGATATGTTAAAACTATACTAAAAGAATAGAAACATGGACAATCTTGGCTCCATGTTTCAGAAGGATGATTCATTATTTTATAATATATATGACATTAAAAGAAAATGATATGTTAAAACTATACTAAAAGAATAGAAAGGAAGGATTTTATTAGAAGGTTAGCAAGGAATGGAAAGGAGTGATAATAAAATCTTGTGGCTGACCAGAGAGTCTGAGACAGCTGGACTGTGACTGGCCATTAATTAAAAACAACTACATGAAACTAATCAAAGATGCACTTGTTGCATTCCACAGCAGCAGATAATTATTGTTTACATTTTCTTTCTGAGGCTTTTCAGCTTCTCAGGAGAAAAGTTCTTAGCAAAAAGATTTTTCATAAAATATTTCCATGACGATCTTGGGAGTGTCCAGTGCTGCTGGCCATGGGACAAGAGCTCCGTGTCCCCAAGGCGGGGGTTCCAACCCTCCCCATGACTCTGCTGACTGCAGGGCAGAAATGTTTCTTGGTTTTTTTGGGTGCAAACGGGGGTTTGGCTCACCAACATCACTGCAGGGGCTTCGTGAGCCTGCTGTCACCCACCCTGTTCCTTGTGGGTGCTCAGGGAACAAGGAGAGGCAGCCAAAGCTGCCATGGAAGGGGATGAAGACCCCCTGAACCAGACCCATGGTGGACACTGAAGCCTCCACCAGACTGGAGATTTTTTGGAACACCCCAAAATCCATCAATCCCACCACAGCCTCCTCCACTGATGGATCCAAGGTTTCTCCAGCAGCTCTGCGGCCCAGTGTTGCCAGCTCTCCTTTCCAGACAGAAAATTCAATGTTTTGTGCTAAAAAAACCCTTAAATCAGCCCTCAGGGCTTCACTGGGGCTTTGCACAAGGGAGGTTTGGTTGGGGCTTGGTCTGTGCACGGCCTCGGATCCAACACACCTCAGCTGGATGGATTTTCTCACACTTTTGACACAAGAAGGGGGTAAATCCCCCCTTTTCTCCTGGAATCATCCACAGCTCCTCCGTCTGCCTCATCCCAAGCATTTCCCCAGGTGAGTGTTGTCCCTCACAGCTTTGATTGATCCCTTTGGATCTTGCTTTTTTTTGGGATGCTGAATGCCCTCCCCTCTCCCAGCAGCTCCAGAACCACCCCAGACGTGGCTGGAAGAGGGACCACCCTTCCTGGAGACCCAATCCCAGTGAAGGTAAGGCTGGAATTTGCTCTCCCCCTCTCCCTGGCATCACAGATCCCAGGCTCCCAAATCCCATGTGAGGGTAGAAGAGTCCATGTACCATCTGGGCCATTCTTTTTGGGGCCAAAAGCGCTTTAAATGTGAGATTTTTCTTGATTCTTGATTTTCTTTGGGTTCTGCCTGATTTCCATCCCAAATCCCATGGTCTCCAAATATGTCCAAAGTTTTATCTGCAGGCTGGTGGCTTTTCTGAGGGGCTTGCAGCTCTCTGCCCTCTCCCAAAACCGAGCCTAAGCTTCAAGTCAAGCCTTTTTTGGGCTGAGCTTGGTGACACAGATCATATTTTTAATCTTTTGGTTAATTCTCCCCCCTCCCCTTGTCACAGCAAGTTGAAAATGCGAGATAAAATCCTGGTTTACTAGCAAAGCTGGACCTCACAGATGTCAAGGGGGTTCTCATCTTCTCCCTTCCCCAGGTAAAGTCACCCTGAGCTGATAAAAAACCTGTTTTCAAGAGATTTGGGACAAATCCCCAGGTTGAAGCCATGCTTGAGCACTGGCATCTCTCACCATCCCATTATTTCCCCTCCCCAATCCCCACTTTAATCCACTTTTTAATGGATCTTCCCTTAATTCCAGGGTGAGCCAAGAATAGCTGCTGTTTCCAGGGATCTATGGATGAATTATAGATACAGCCAGGCTGGGAGCCAATTTCAGTGTCCTGGGATGCATCCAAACCATGTGAAAAGGGTTTTGTAACAAGCAATAAAGAATTTATTCTTATTTTAAACGTCTGAAATGTGTTTGTTCCAGCGAGTCCAGCTGGTCCACGGGGTGGAGATGGGAGAAATGCTGGTCCTGAGGAATGATTTAATGTGGGATTTCCTGGGGAATCTTGTCTCTGGGGACAGTGAGGGGACAACAGGACCTGGCTGAAAATGGCTTTTTCCTCTTGCAGGCAGCCACGGGCGAGTGACAAGGACGTGGCTCAGATTGGCCCCAAGAGGATCAGGTACCTGAGGAAGAGGAGGGAAGGGGCCAGGGAAGCTCCCAGGAAGAGCAGGATGGGCAGGAGAAATCTCTGAAAGGATTTTTTTTGCTTCATTTTAAATGATTTCACATGTGGGGAAAAGGGAAGGTGGGTGAGGAGGAGGAGGGAGCTGGGGGCAGATCCACATTCCAAAGCTTTTCCAACCCTCCTCCTCCTTCCTGATAAGGATTTTTTCCTGTGTTTTCCTTATCAGGAAGGCGGCAAAGCGCGAGATCCTCCTGTGTGACTTTGAAGGCTGTGGCAAAATCTTCTCCAACCGCCAGTACCTGAACGTGAGCAGCACCTGGGAAGGCCAAGGCTTTCTGGGGAGCCTGGGTGGGGTCTTCTGGAGCTGGAATTGTTTTGTTTTCCCCCCTGGCAGCACCACCAGAAGTACCAGCACGTGCACCAGAAAACCTTCACCTGCTCTGAGCCCACCTGTGGGAAATCCTTCAACTTCAAGAAACACCTGAAGGAACATGAGAAGCTGCACAGTGGTGAGAGGGGCATTTCCAGGGGGAAATTGCACCTCCCTGGTGTAATCCAGGTGTAATCCAGGATTACACATCATCCTGTAGGAGTTGCAACTCCCCTGTATGGATGGTGGCTCCTCTCATAGGGATTACACCTCCCTGGTGTAATCCAGGATTACACATCCTCCTGTAGGAATTACAACTCCCCTCTATGGATGGTGGCTCCTCTCAGGGGTCACACCTCCCCTATGGATCACATTTCCACATTTTGTGTGGATTCCACCTGCTCCCATCAGATTCCCACCTTCCCCACCCATTCCCAAACTCCCACCCCTAGGAGCTATCACTGCTGCCCTTTGCTCCCAAAATCTCTCCCTTATCCTCTCCATTCCCCCACTGAGAATTCTCCCAGCTCCCAAAGCACATCCTGGTGGTTTTTCCAGGCTGGATCAGCCCCCAATCCCTTTTCTTTTCCTCCCAGACAAGCGGGATTACATCTGCGAGTTCTGCGCACGTCCCTTCCGCACCAGCAGCAATTTGATCATCCACCGACGGATCCACACCGGGGAGAAGCCCCTCCAGTAAGTCCCAGTCCCATTTCCCACTTGCCAGTAAATCCCAGTCCCATTTCCAACTTCCCAGTAAGTCCCAGTCCCATTCCTGCCCTTCCAGTAAATCCCAGTAAGTCCCAGCCCCCCAGTAAGTCCCAGTCCCATTCCTGCAGCTCTGCTGAGCGTCAGAGTCTCTTGCCACCCTTTTCAACCCAAAATCAGCTCCTCCAGCCAAAAGCCAGGCTGAGATTCCTCCTGAGCTTTCTGCCCTTGGAGCTGGCTGTGTCCAGACCCAGCAGCTCCAGGGTGGTGTTTAATTAGGCACAGCTTAATGAGCTGAAACAGAACCCATGTCCAAGCCATTCATGCCAGGAGGGCACTGGAGCTTCAACCCTGGCACATTCAGCCCCGAGCATGGCAGGGCCACTTCTCCCTGGGGTTTTTGCTTCCTTCCAAAATCTAAAACCTCCCCCAGGTGTGAGATCTGTGGCTTCACGTGCCGCCAGAAAGCCTCCCTGAACTGGCACATGAGGAAACACGACGCTGACTCCTTCTACCAATTCCCCTGTGACGTTTGTGGCAAGAGGTTTGAGAAACGGGACAACGTCACCGCCCACAAGAGCAAGAGCCACCCCGGGGGGCTCCCCCAGCCCGAGGGGGGGACCCAGCAGCAGCCCCCGGAGCCCCCCGGGCCTGTGGAGGCCCTGGAGCTGCTGGGGGCTGTGCTGGGGACTGAGGGGGACACAGGGAGGGCCCCACTGGAGTTTGGGGTGGGGGGTGTTAGGGGGGATCCACCCCAAGGGCAGGGGAGGGGTGAGGGGGGATCCTAGAGGGCTCATCCCCCCCCCAGTTTGGGGGCTGGAGCAAAATTTGGGATGATGCTGGACTCTCCAGGTGCCAAAAGTACATGGGACAGGCAAAATCCCAGTTTTTCAGCCAAATCCTAGACAAAATCCCAAGTTTTCAGCCAAATCCCTTTTTTTTTTTTGCCAAATCCCAGCCTCCCTCGAGCCCAGTATTATTGCCACAAGTGGGTCCTCAATAAAGACTTATTTTGGGTAAAAGTGGGATTAGGTGTCAGATTTTTATGGGAAAAAAAAAGATAGAAAAGTGATATTTGGGTGGTTTGAACACAGGAAAATGGGTTGGAGGGGGGGTGGAGACACCAAAACCCCAGGAATTGGGGACCCAAACTGGGATGAGAGGGAGCTCCCAGTCAGGCTCTGCCCCCAAACTGGGATGGGTGGGAGCACATATTTGAGCTGTGCCCCCAAACTGGGATGAGAGGCAATGCCCGGTGGGGTGTGCCCCAAAACTGGGAGCTCCCAGAGCTTCAAACTTCTCCTTTAAACTTTCATTTAAAAACTCTGATTTAAACATTTAAAAACTCTGATTTAAACCAGAATTTGGACTTACAGATACTTGGAAGTTCCAATTGGGACCATTTCGTGAATTGCAAGTGCCCCCAAAACCCCTCAGTGCTCCACCCCAGCAGGCTGGGGACAAGGACATCTCTCTGTCTCCATCCCCTCCCAAGCAGGAGCAGCTTTTCCTCCTCTCTCCCAGCACCAAACACCCCCAAATTATCACGTTTTAGGTTGGTTTTTTTTTTTTTTTTTTTTTGCACAGCAACTTTTATTTCCCCACTAACAGTGACAGGGCAAAGGACACGAACAGCAGCAGGGGGAAGGGCACGAGGGGAGCGGGCAAGATCACACCTGGAACACAGAACCCCCTCCCCAAGCCCCCCCAAAACCCCCCCAGCCCAGCTTTGGGGTGACCCCAAACATCCCAATCCCCTTGCTGGGATCCTGGCACTCCAGGGGCTCAGAATTTAGGGGGAGAGAAGGGGAGATGGAATGAGGGGGACAGTAGCGGAGATGAGGAGGCAAAAAGGGACATGGGGGGGGCAATGGGGGGGGCTAGGAGGGAAATGGGGGGCAATGGGGAGATGGGGACACGAGGGAGGGGGACAACAGAGGAGAGAGGGGGTCACTCAGTGACAGCAGGATGGGCTTGGCCCTTTCCCTAGGGAGGATGGGATGAGTCAGGATGGGATGGGATGGGTGAAAGTGACCTACAAAGCAACGGTGCCCAAATTGGGGGGGCGGGGGGAACACAAGACCCCTCCTCTCCACACAGCATTTTAGGGGCAAGAGGGGACACAAAGCTTTGGCTACTATTCGAAGTAGGATGGGATCAGCCTCTCCCTGTTCCACGGGGCTCCAACTCCAAAGAAAAAAACCACAAAATTAACTCTACAAGGGTGTTTAACCAGCAACAAAACACAAAATGAACTCTACAGGGGGTGTTTAACCAGCAACGGGGAGGGGGTGCTCAAGTAGCCCACCCCCTCACCAACCAACACCCCTGAGGAAGATTTCTGAGGGTAAAAAGACTCAAAAACTTTGAACTGCAACAGGGAAAAAAAAATCCCCCCTCAACAGCCAAGGGTGGGATTTGGGAAGCAAAGGAAAACCTAAGGATGGCAAGGGGAGAGGGGGGGGACACCACCAGCGAGCGGGGCAGGGGCTCAGTTGCAGAGGGACAGCAAGGAGCCCACGTAGAAGAGCCAGAAGATGGGAAGATCCTCTCAGAGAAGGCTCCAACTCCAAAGAAAAAACACAAAATGAACTCCACAGGGGGTGTTTAACCAGCAATGGGGTAGCCCCCTCACCTACCAACGCCCTCACCAACCAATGCCCCTGAGGAAGATTTCTGAGGGTAAAAAGACTCAAAAACTTTGAACTGCAACAGGAAAAAGAAAAATCCAAGGGTGGGATTTGGGGTGTTTTGCTCAGAAGCAAAGGAAAACCTAAGGATGGCAAGGGGGAGAGAGAGGGGGGGAACACCACCAGCGAGCGGGGCGGGGGCTCAGTTGCAGAGGGACAGCGAGGAGCCCACGTAGAAGAGCCAGAAGAATGGGAAGATCCTCTCGGAGAAGGCGGCGGTGAAGGTGAAGATGGGAGCCATGTTGTCAGCATTGTAGAACGCCACCCACCCTCCCTCATAGTCCAGGTACACCCCGATCTTGCGTGGCCGCTCGCACAGTGACAGCGGCGTCTCGGGAGAGGTGAACGCCTGGTACTGATCCCAATTCTTGCCCTTCCAGTTGAGCCCCACCGCCCAGATGCCCTCCTCGGGGGCGAAGTCGACCTTCTCCTTGCGGCGCACGGACTCGCGGGCGGCGCCCAGCACCCAGCTCTCCCCGTCGCCCACCTCTACCTCCCAGTAGTGGCGGCCGGCGGAGAAGCCCTCGGAGGCCAGGACGCAGAAGGCGTAGTCAAAGCGCTTGGGGTGCGCCGGCAGCTCCTGGGGTGCCCCGCGCAGGCGCACGCTGCGCTTGTCCTCCGACAGCACCAGGTAGGGGTTGGCCGTGTCGGGGTCCAGGGAGAGCTCGCCTGCGGGGAGAATGGGAGGGGGGTGGTGATGTGATTAATACGATAGTATTAATTGTATTAATGCTATTAATACCTGTGGTGGTGTTGGCAGGGGTCTGAGAGTGAGGGTTAGGATGGAAGGGACAAGAGTGTTGGCTCTGTGTTTCAGGGGGATTGATTTATTGTTTTCTGATACAATTGTATCAAATAATAATTAAATTATAATTAAATATAAGTAGATTATAATTACATTACAAATAAATTATAATTACATTATTAATAAATTATTAAGAAATTATAATTAAAATTATAATTAAATTCTAATTAAATTATAAATTCTAATTAAATTACAATTAGATTCAAAATAAGTTATAATTAAATTCTAAATAAATTGTGTATTTAATTAGATAGCTTAATTATATTAATATTATATATTAATTATTAATTATCATATAATCAAATTATATACATAATTATACATGTGATTATATTTAATTTTAATTTAAATTATTATATATTGTATTAAAACTATAGTAAAATAATAGAAGAAATTATTACGTCAGAAGGCTAGTTAAGAATTTCTGTGCCCCAAACCAGAGGGAAAGGACCCAGGTGAAGCCACCTGGAGCATCCTGAAGAGCCCACACAGAAGCCAAGCCCAGCAATTCCAACCTCAACCCTTGGAAAAGGCAGGTTAGACTCCCCCATAACCCCTAATCCCAGCAAACTCCCACATTATCTCTTAGAAAAGGGAAGTCACAGCCCCAAATCCCAGCCAATTCCATGCAAAGCCCTGGAAAAAAGAGGTGTTATCCCAGTCCCCATGGCCTCACCTGTGTCATTCTCCAGCTCAAAGCGCAAGTTTTCTGTGGGAAGAGAAGGAAGGAGTTGACTCTCCAGAACTGCCCAAGCCATGGGAATGATCCCAACTCCACACTCCCACACTCAAATCCCAGGGAAATCCCTTTTCCACCTCTTCCCTGGGATGAGGGAACAACCCGGAGCTCTCCCAGCCAGCCCAGGAGGGGAATTAGAGCCCAGCTCCATCCCACCCCTGCTTTTGGTGGATTTCCACATGGGATCCTGGCTGGGAAAGCACTTTTTTTTCCAGGAAGGATCTCATCAGGCTCACCCTTGAATTCCAGCAGCACTTCCTTGAGCACTGCGCTCTTCTGGGAAAAACTCTTCAGCTTCTTCTCCAGCTCAGAAAAGCCGGGTTCAGGCTTGAGGAACATCCAGCTCTCCAGGCTGCGGAGACACGGGAGTCAGAGACCCAAAAAATCAAGGAATTCCCCCTGGGAAGGGTGGAAATGCCAGCTCCAGCTCAGAGCCTCCAGGTTCACCCAGCTCACTCACCTGCTGCCAGCCGGGACGACGCCCTGGAAAGGGAAGAAAACCCAAGGAATTTGTTAGGATCAGCATCTCTCCTATCTCAAGATATCTCAAATTCCTCCCCAGGAACTGGGAGGATCCCATGAAGGGACTTTTGTCCCCATAAAGGTATTTTTGTATCTACAAGTGGAATTTCTCACCCCATTAATAGAATTTTTTATCCAATAAATTTATTTCCCCAATATTAAGAATTTTGACCCATAAATGGAAATTCTTGCCTACATAAATGGAACCTTTTCCCACCCCATAAACAAGACTTTTTTGCCCCCATAAATGGAATTGTCACCCCCATAAACAGGTTTTGTCCCTCTAATTAGGATATTTCCCCGATAAATAAACAAATAAATATTTTGACCCATAAATGGAAATTCTTGCCTGCATAAAAGGAACCTTTTCCCCCTTTTTTCACCCCATTTTTGTCCCCTTAAACAGAATTTTCATCCCCATAAATAGGTGTTTTTGCCCAATACATGGGATTTCTGTCCATGAGCAGGAATTTTTGGAGACACACAACACAGTCCCACCTCGCCAGGTGTGCTCCCCGTGCCACTGTCCCCGCCCTGCTCTGCAAGGAGCTTGTCCAGCTGGGCAATGTCCTCGGCCAGCCGGGCCACACTCTCGTCCCTGCGGCGCCCGATGTCCCTCTCCAGCTCCTCCAGCCTGGAGAGCAGCAGCTGCTCCTTCTCCTCCAGGAACGCCCGCAGCTCCTTGCACTCGGCCACGATCTTCTGCCTCTCCACCTCTGTCTGTTTCTGCAATTCCAGGGGGAACATCCCTGTGAGGGCAGATCCCCGCAGCCACGGAGCTCGGGGAGAGAATCTCTGGGAGCAAGGGGAACCCCAATTCTAGAGCCAGGAAATCCCCAGTGAGACTGAACCCTCATTTCCATGGGGATGAGGAACCCAAATTTCCAGAGCCAGGAAATGCCCTGAACCCTCCTGGATGGGGGTCCCAGCAGCTCCTCACTGGGATTCCCATGGGGAACAGGAGCGCAAATTTTATTTTCCCAGCCAGGAAATGCCCAGGTGAGACTGAACCCTCCTGGTTGGGGGCTCTGGAACGCCTAGCACTCACCAGCAGCTCCTCGCTCTGCCTCTCCCGCTCAGCCTTGGCCTCCTCACGCCCTTTCCTCAGGGAGCTCAGGTGCTCCTGGGGCACCTCCTGAAAGCACAATAACAGATCCCTTGGGAATTCTTCCCCCGTGGGCCATCAGGAGGGAAGGGCTGCTGCTGTTAAAATGGTCAAATTCACCCAATCTGGGGATTTTTTTGGAGATGGAACCAGCAGCTGCCCTGACCTAACAAAACCACCAAACTTCACCCCAACCAGCCCAAAAACTGAAAAAAAAGTCAATTAATTTTATCTGTCTGTGAGGAAACAAATACCCTGGTCCCACCCCCATCCTCCTCCCAGGATCACCTCCCACATTCTCCCTCCTCAAGGTGCCCCAAAATTGGGTTGGACTCCCCCCAAGAGGAAGAACTGCTGCCTCTGAACTGCTCATTAAATTTTTAATTATTAATTAAGCTCATCCTTATTTAAGTAGTTTGACCTCCATGGAGGGCAGAGAAGCCCCTGCAAACAGCAGCTGGCCCTGGGGGCAAATGAATCTACTTATTTTATAACTAAAACCCTAAATAAAAGGATTTTGACTGTTAAGAGCTGGAAGTTGCTGGGTTTGGAATTTATCTGTGAGATTAAAGCAAGTATCAGGGCAAAAAATGAGAAGGGAGGATCTCAGCAACAACCAATTATCAAACACGCATAAAAGTAGGGTAACGAGGGGGAAAAAAATCCCAAGGGAGCAACAACCTGGATCTACCCAAGGACGTTTGTGTCCTGAAAAAAAAAAGGGACAAAATCCCAGATTTGGGGGGGAGGAGGACAGCCCTATCTGTCCACGGAAGAAGAACCACGGCAGTTCCGGGAAAAACCCCCTCTAAAAGGATTTGATCAGCACAAATAATTAATATGCAGTGGTTAATGATGCCACAATCCCCTCCCCTGCTCCCTCCTCCTGCTGCCGCTGCGCAGCGACATCGGCTCCGTCCGGCATCTTGGATCCCTCTGGTTCCTGGAATTCCGAGGCCTGCCCACCCACACCGAGTCCTTGGGGTTTTACAATTCCAAATTAACCCCCGCTGCGATCACGACACGCCCCATATCGCGACACAGCGGAGCCCCAGCGTTGCCGGGAGGGCGCCGTTTTCGGCTCTGCGTCATTCCATAGGGATGGGGGGCGGGACGGGACAGGCGGCTCCTGGGGGAAGCCCAGCGCCACTTCCAGCCTGATCCTGGACCGGGATCAGGGATTAAATAACGCCCCGCTCCTCCTCCCCGTTCCCAGCTCGGTCCTGGATTTCGGGGGGCTGGCGAGATTTTGCACTGAGGTGGGGACACCCCCTTTTCCCAGTACTGCCCCAGCTCATCCCAGATGGATCTCGCACCCCACATCCTGGGGGTGCCTGTGTTTTGGGATGATTCGGGTCCTTCTGCATCCCCCAAATTCTGAAAGCAGCGCCCAGCTGGGGCTGGGGATCCCCCGTGGGATCCATACAGCCTGAGGGGCCTTTAATGCACCCCAAACATGGGGGGGGGGCTGGGGGCTCATTTCTGTGCTCCCCGTGGAACTGGGGGGGTCCCAAAGGAGGAGGAGGGAATCCCTGATGGGGAGCAGTCCGTGGGGTACCCCAACCCCGTGATATCTCCTTGGGCTGCTCCCCATCTCCTCCCTGCCCTGTCCGTGTTTTGGGGTGATTAGGGTCCTTCTGCGCCCTCAAATACTGGAAGCAGCGCCCAGCTGGGGAGGGGAACCCCCCATTGGATCCACACATTTGGGGGTCCCCACACAGCATGGGGGACTGGGGGCTCGTTTCTCTATTCCCTTGGAACTGGGGGGGGTCCCAAAGGAGGAGAAGGGAGTTCCTGGGGTACCCCAACTCCGCGAGATCTCCTTGGGGTGTTTCCCCGTTTACTGCATACCCCATTTCTCAGGGGGATCCAGCATCCCAAAAAAGACCCTGGAGGGATCTCGGCTGGACCTCACTGCCCCCCAACACCCCGAGGGGGCTCGCAGTGCTTTTCCCCTCTGGGGAAAGGGTCCCGAAGCCTCGCAGCCCCTCCAGCATGGGACTCCTCTCCTCCCCGCGTTGTGAGGGGGGATCCCGGCACTGACCTCCGCGGCGTGGGCCGCCTCCTCGGCGGGCAGCACCGTGTGGGCGCGGTGCTCTCGGGACAGGTGACACACCACACACACGGCCCGCCGGTCCTGCACGCAGTACAGCCGCAGCGGCTCCCCGTGCCGCGGGCAGCGCGGCGGGCCCGGCGGCCCGGCCGGGGCGGCGGCGGCGGGCAGCGGCGGCGCGGGCGCGGGCGGCCCCGGCGGCGGGTCGGCGGGGCCCGGCGGCAGCCCCAGCTGGCGGACGATGTGCACGATGTTGCCAAGGGAGCGGTTGGGGCGGAAGAGGCGCTGCGGCACCGGCTCGCGGCACTGCGGGCAGCACAGGCGCCGCGCCGAGTCCTCCCAGCACTGGGTCACGCAGGCGCGGCAGAAGTTGTGCCCGCACTCGGCCACCAGCACCGGGTCGTTGAAGTACTCCAGGCACACCGGGCACGTCAGCTCGTCCTGCAGGCTCCGCGCGGCGCTGCAGGGCGCGGGCGGCGCGGATGGGGGCGCGGGCGGCGCCTCCATGGCGGCCGCGGGGCCGGTGGCGGCCGCTGGGCCGGCGGCGGTGCCGGTCGTGGCGCCGGTCCCCACAGAGAGTCCCCAAATGCGGAACGTCCGCTCCGCACGGCTCCGCCGCCCCGAGTAACGGCCGAGGGGCGGTGCCGGGCCTGCGCCGGGGGAAGGGGCGGGGCTGCGCCTGCGCGGGAGGATGAAACGGGCGCGGTTCGCGCTGTCTGTAATGAGGTGGGCGTGGTCAGGCCCTCCTGGTATATAAGGAGCGTGGGCAGGGGGCGTAGTGTTGCGTGGGGGTGTGCCTGATCTTGCGCAGTAGGGGGGGGGGACGATGGCCATGAGGGGCCCACAGGAGCGGCCTGAGGGCGGCTGAGGGGTTCGGGGCCATCTGACAAGTGTTAGAAATCCGCACCAGGAAGCTGAATTCAGGGAAACATTATTCAAAACCTCTAGACGTACAAAAACGACCCCAAAACTACCATCAGCCCTTTCCTAGGGGATTTAGGGATTTTTATATCCCTACGGGGAGCAATCCCTCCTCCATGCGACAGATCCAGAGCACAACAGCACCATTTTTCTGCTTTTCTCTACATTTACCCACTGTCCGTGGTAAGATTGGCTTCGGGGAGGAAACATTTTGTCTACGTCCGGGAGGGAACGTGAATAAATTGGGGTTAAAATTTAATTCGGGTGAAAGCGGAACTGCCCTCTTCCGAAATGGCGGCCTCGGCTTCAGGCAGGGCGCGAGGGAAAATGGCGGCGGCCTCGCGCTCCCCATTGCGGCCCGCGCGGCCCGGCTCAAGATGGCGCCCGCTGCCTGAGGGCCCGGCCGCCATCTTGGCTGAGGGCAGCCAGGCCCTCAGGACCCAGTCCGGGGGCAAGGCCTGCGGAGCAGGGGCGAGAAGAAAAACGAGGGTTTGGCCCAGATTTGCTGTAAAATCTTGGATTGCTCACTTCAAACATTTGATTGCATAATTTCTGTCCCCAAAATGAATTTTTTTGGGTTTAGGATGGAGAATGTGAAAACGGAACTCAGTCAAGCCATTCCCTTCTATGAGCAGTTCTGAGGATGCAAAATGAGGCAATAACACCAAATTCCCCAAAATGTTGCTGTGATATTTTTCAGGAGTTGTTTTTATTGTGTATCCAGGCCCTCAGAAAGGGTTTCCAAGGTGTTATTGGAGAAAAAAAGTATTTATTACCATGTCTTCTATTCATTGTTCAGTGTTCACCTGCCCCCTTTGGAGACTTGTCCTGGCTGGGGGAATCTCCAGCTTTATTATTTTATTTTATTTTGGTTTGTTTTGTTTTATTTTTTTTCCAATATTAAGCTCATTCTGTTGCCACAGCTTGATTTGATTACCGTGCACTGCACAGTGCTGCCTGTGGCATAATAATAATAATAATAATAATAATAATAATAATAATAATAATAATAATAATAATAATAATAATAATAATAATAATAATAATAATAATAATATTTCCCCAAGCAAAGTCGTTTTGTTTTTTTAATTTCCGCCATGACTCGCAGCTCTTGCCACCAGAGGGCCTCGCCCATTGTGTGCAGCCCTTTTCTGCCTTTTCCCCCAGCTCCTTTCCCTTTTTCCTTTTCTTTTTTTTTTTTTAATTCCTTCTTTCCTTCCTTTTGTTCTTATGTAAACAAAGAGACACAGGTGTCCATGAGGTGCGGGGCTCCAAGTTTATCCTGCCCTGTGCCAGCACCTCCTGCTCACCCTGAGCATCTTCATCCCCTCCATCCCCTGCTGGCAGCACAACACCCCTGGGTTTTCGTACTAGAACCAGCTCTGATTCCCCCACCCTTCCCTGATGGAGCCAAGCACTGTTTCCTTTGGAAATCGGCTCCTTCTCCCCCAGGTTGTCCCTTTTTTGGGGTCTTGACTGTAGCAGGTGCAAATATTCACCCATCGCTGTGGGGAGACACCACAGGGCAGATAAATCCCACCCTGTGCCCTGACAGAGCAGTATCACGTACCCCAGAGCCCTTCAAGTGCCACCTGGTGTTCAAGACAAGTTTTCCCTCAGTTGTAGTCAGAACTCAGTACATCCCTCTGGGTTTCCAGAGTTGCCAGGACCCCTGCCAGGGGGCTCAGAGACCCTGGCACACAGCCCAGAACACCTGTGGGTTTGATTATGACCCGTGGAGCAAATTACTAGCTTTGCATAAAGGCCTGAAAGCCACAGAAGTTTAAGTAGTGTAATAATAAAATTATCACTAGGTGAAAAAGTACATTTTGGGGTTTTTAGAATAGGGGTTTTGGGGACAAGATGGAGGGACTTGGGCGTGTCCAGCCTTTCTTCTTCTTCTTCTTCTTCTTCTTCTTCTTCTTCTTCTTCTTCTTCTTCTTCTTCTTCATCTTCGTCTTCGTCTTCTTCTCTACCTCCATCTTCTGCTGTGATGCTGGCACTTACAGATTGGTTTAGAGTAGAAACTCACTGTCTAACACAGCAGATAGGTATTGGAAAGTAATTGTAAACATGTTATACATAGTTTGTGGTACAGAGAGATAACACTGCCCCAAAGGCAGTCAGGGTGCCTCTGACTGTCCTGCTGAGCGGACCTCAGCTGGGCAGGAGAAAAATTTTATAGATGAGATACAATAAACAACTCTGAGACTGAGAACTGAAGAACTCCGATTCATTCTTTGAACGTGTGGGCCAAAACAGAGATTTCTCATGTGTATCAGGGCTGCAATAAACTGCAACCTCCCGAGAAGTTGTCTCTCCACATCCATCGCACCAAGGAGCCTCTTAGTCCTTAGGGCTCCTCGCTGCTGCGAGCTCCAGGCGTGTCCCCAGCGAGCCATGTCCTGGCCAGTGGTGAGGGCCCCGCAGCCTTGGGGAGGTGGCTGCGGCGGTGCTTGCCGAGATGCGACCCCTGGCTGAACGCCTCGCCACACTCGGGACACTTGAACGGCTTCTCCCCGGTGTGCACGCGGCGGTGCCGCTCCAGGTGCGATGCCCAGGCAAATCCCTTCCCGCAATCGTCACAGGTGTAGCTCTTGTGCTCAGCGTGGCTGCGCTGGTGCACCAGGAACAGCGTCGCTTCCCCGAACCGCTTCCCGCAGTCACCGCACTTGTAGGGCCGCTCTGGCGAGTGCGTCTTGCGATGCTGCAGCAGATGCACCTTCTGCGTGAAGCGCTCGCCGCAGCTGCCGCAGGGGAAGGGCCGCTCGCCCGTGTGCACACGCCGGTGCCGCTCCAGGTGCGACGCCCACACGAAGCCCTTCCCGCAGTCGCCGCAGCGGTGCGAGTGCTCCCGGCTGTGGCACCGCTGGTGCCGTGCCAGCGCCGGCCCCGCCCGGAACAGCTTCCCACAGTCGCCGCAGCGCAGCGGCCTCCTGCCCAGGTGCGTGCGGCGGTGCCGCGCCAGGTCCGAGCTCTGGCTGAAGGTTTTCCCGCAGATTGGGCAGCGGTGCGGCCGCTCACCCGCGTGGCTGCGGCGGTGCTTGGCCAGGTGTGAGCCCTGGCTGAACGCCTCGCCGCACTCGGCGCAGCCAAAGGGCTTCTCACCAGTGTGCACACGGCGGTGCCGCTCCAGGTGCGAGGCCCACACGAAGCCCTTCCCACAGTCGCCGCACTTGTGGGGTTTGTCGGCGGTGTGGCCGCGGCCGTGGGCCGCCAGCTCGGCGGCGGCGGCGAAGCGCTTCCCGCAGTCGCCGCACTTGTGCGGGCGGTCGCCGGCGGCGTGGGTGCGGCGGTGCTGCCGCAGGTGCGAGCTCTGGCTGTAGGTCTCGCCGCACTCGGGACAGCCGAAGGGCCGCTCGCCCGTGTGCACCCGCCGGTGCCGCTCCAGGTGCGAGGCCCACGGGAAGCTCTTCCCGCAGTCGGCGCAGCCGAACGGGCGCTCCCGGGCTGGTCCTTGTCCACGCGGGGGTTTGGCACGGCCCAGTTTGGGGAGCGTGGCGGGTTTGGGGGGCACAGCTTTGTCTGGGCGCTTGGCTTTGCGCCGATGGGAGCCCAGGGGCTTCTCCCGCTCCAGAGTGTGGGATGAGTGCCCAGCACTGCTCTCCAGTGCTCCTTTCTCCACTGTTTTCTCATTCACCAGCCCCTGAGCTGCTGGGAAAAGGAAGAAACAGGATTTTAAATAATGGAGTAGCAACAGGATTCTCCTTAAAAAATTCTCTTTTTCACTCATCAGCCCTTGAGGTGCTGGGAAACAGGAGGAGGAGGAAAAGTGGAGGGCGTGGCCCTGATTGGAGCAGGGGTAGGATTAAAAACAATAGAGCAACAACAAAATTCCCCTTAAAAATCTTGTTCTCCCAGAGAGGAGGAAGAGAGATCCAACACGGACCCAATCCTAGTTTGAACTGGAAATGTGGAGATGCCAAGGGGTGCTCCAATGCCAGAATTTTCAATTTAAATTAGGAGAGACCAATAACATTTTCCTGAAGAAAAATAATTAAGGAGAGAGGGCTGCGGCTTGGGGAAATCTCCCTGGAAATTTGCCCAGATCCCTCCGCCCCTCTTCCCAAACTGCTTTGCTTGGACCAAAGGAAGGACAGGGGGACGTACAACAAGGAAAGAGATTTTTGGGGCGTTCTTACCTAGGGACATGAGGGTCTCGTAGCTCTCATGCATCACGTCGAGGTACAGAGCCTTCTGCCGCGGATCCAGCAGCACCCAGGGCTCCATGGCAGAGGGAACAACGCACGTTCCTCCCTCAGGGCTCCCCAAAATCCCCTGCAGGGAGGAGAAACCCCTGGAAATCGAGGAATTCCCCATACACAGTGCTTCCTGCTCGAGATTTCACCCTTTTCCTGCGGTCACCTCGGGGAATGCCGGGTTTTCACAGCCCCTCCATCCAGGAGTAATACTGAGCAGGGGCGAACAGGAGGGTCCCTGCTTCCGGCAGACCCCATCCCGCAGCATCCTCCTCTTCCTCCCGGTCCCCCCGCTCACCGGGAATGAGCGGCGGGGCGCTGGGGGCTGCATCCAGGAGCATCCCCATCCCTGCGGAGCCCAGGACCCCCT
This sequence comes from Emberiza elegans, assembly GCA_024865655.1. Lineage (NCBI taxonomy): Eukaryota > Metazoa > Chordata > Aves > Passeriformes > Fringillidae > Emberiza > Emberiza elegans. Next base: position 17,054 of record JALJVW010002710.1, read on the forward strand.
CTCCATCCTGCCTGTCCCTTGTCCCTTCCCCAAATGAGCCCCCGCTGGCGTCTCCAGCCCCTCTGGGAGCCGAACCGCATCCCTGTCCCTCCTTCTTCCCGTTACCTGCCTTCGTCCCCGGCGTCCGCGGGGTTTTTCCTCGTGAAAAGCGTCCTCCGTTCCCAGGGAGGGAGGGGGCGATGCCCAGACCCCCCCCCCGGCACCCCCAGAGCCTCCCCCAGCAGGACACAATGGAGGCGATGCTCGGGCTCCGGAAGCCCAGGCGGGTATCCGGGAGGGAGAGACGAGAGGCTGAGCCTCAGCTCCGCTTAGCCAGAGCCCTCTAGAGGTAACGCGATCCCAAACCCATCCCCAAGCCTCCTACAAACCCTTTGGAACCACGGGAATGCGCGGGAGCGGTGGCCCCCTGCCCCTCTCGCTCCTGCCCTTTCACCCGCGTTGTCCCCCCGGGTTGGTACCCAGAGGGTTTGGGGGAGCTCCGCCGGGAAAATTGGGATGGCAGAAGCAGGGATGGATCGTTTGTTGGGAAGGGTTTTGCTGGGATCCTCCCCGGCCCAGGTGAGAGAGGGGAGGCTGCTGGTTCCCCTCTCTCAGCAGCTAGGAAGAAATCAGTGTTTTCCACATGGAAAAAATAGCCCTGGTGATGTTTTCCTGGTGAAAATAAGTGGGTTTTCTCTCTTCAGAACTCCAGGTGAGCTGCTTATCACAAGCCCACGAATAAAAGCTCCTCCCTGGGAGGAGGAGTTCATTACTTGCATTCATTTCTTGCATTCATTTCTTGCATTCATGTCTTGCATTATGCCCCCAATCCCAAAAGTGTTGCGTGCAACAGGTGTATCCAGGGAATCCTCTGGCCAAGCAGGAAATGATGGACAAGAAAATGCTTTGAAAGCACATCTTTCCTCACCAGGACCTGCCCAGGGCTCTCCAACCTGTGCCTGCCGGCCCGGAGACTCATTAAGGCTAATTACCTCATTAATAAATCCACACGGGGTTTTCCCTCCTGGTGCTTTACATAATCTCAGTCCCTTTTCATCTCCACAGGGAAACGCTCCCAGGTGAGCACCCTCCACCATTCCAGGTGCCCTCCAACACGCTCATGATGCCCCACACAACGTGTGGAATGAAACGCCACTTTTTTTTTCTTTTTCTTTTTTTTTTTCTTTTTCTTTTTTTTTTTTTTTTTTTTTCCCCTAACCTTAATACCAGAAAAGAGCAATTTGGAAAGAAATCCCCATCCCTTCTCGCACTCTCTGATTCCCTGCCTCGTGATGCAACCAGTGCCAGGCTGAAACTCACCTTCCCGTAACCTTCAGGGAATCAGCAGATGCCAGCAGGAAGATGGGAGTGACAACTTTTGCAACTGGTGGATTGGTGATGGCCAGAAAATGACGATGTCCCCATCATTGAGGTTGATCCCAAAGCAGCTTGCTGGGGCACGCGTTAATCCAGGGTTTATCAGGGCAATCTGAAATCAGCTGCCTTCAATCCAAACGCTCTGATCTTCCTGGAAATCTGGGCCAGTTTCACCATGTAATTCCCAAATCTCTCCAGATTTGTTTTTCCAGGCGTGGTTTTGGAAGTTCGATGTTGGCACCACATGGGGGAACAACCAGCGAATCATAAATCATAAAACATAAAGCCAGACCCAAACCAAGAGGGTTTTTCCCCCCAAAAATGATACTTTTACTTTTTTCCAATCCAGCTGGTGGATTTTCTTAAATGGTGACATGCTCCAAGACAAAAAAAATTCAAGAAATTAAAGAAAAACCTTCAGTCCTTCAGTTTTTCTAGAAGTAAACTTTCCAAAGGTGTTTGTCACCCAATTTTAACCAAGACAGCCCAGGAAGGAGTCAAGAAACCATCAAGAACCCCAAAAACATTCTGTGACTCACAGGACTGCATCGTTCCATTGTGAACCTCCCCACCCTGGGGGATGTACCACCTGAATCTGAGCACACATAATCTCGAACACATATAATCTCATAATATAATCACTTGGGACACCAAGTAATTAATAAAACTGCAAACATCACTTCAACAGCCCTGAAACTACTGCTTAACCAGACTGTGACCACCACCCTGCCTCAAAGGGGGCAGGCTGCGCTCTCACTCTGTGGTTTTAAGCCAATTTTCTGTATTCATTGCATTTATTGTGATTTTTCTATTAAATTGTAACTATGACTTAAAATCTCTCACAAGGGATTTGTGTGGGGTTGGTTTCCCCCGCTGGTTTGCCTTCAAACCAGCACAACCAGGAGCATGGCACTGGGAATCTTGCAGGAACCACAAAAATACCCACACACACCACTGAAAAGCAAAATTCTGGGCAAAACCCTCCAAAATGCTTCCTAAATTTTGTTTGACTGAATGTTCCTTCATCCTGAGATGTCTTATGATCATATTCTGTCAAACCCCACAGTTTTGTGGTTATTGAGCAGGATAAAATATGGTGAGAGCTCCAAGCAGGAGCTCTCAGTCCAGGAACAAAGAGATGTTTCCTCAGATGAATTTATGGCGCTTTGGCAAGTCCAAGGTCTCCATTCTGGAAAAATACTGGTCTCATTTCTAGAAAAATACCCAGTTTTTGCCATTTCAGTGAAGTTCTGGATGATCGTTAAGGTCTCCTTCCCACCCAAAGAATTCTTCATCTCCTCTGTTATAATGGAGGCAAAATCAAGCCAAAACTGCCAACACCTAGGAGCATTCAGTAAATTAATTTTCCCCAGAAATGCTCATTTTCATCCCTGGAATCATATTTTGAAGGTCTCCCCGGGGTCCAGAAGGATGCCCCTGATGATTGAACAGATTTCAGCGGTCTTTGTGCAATACCAGGAAAAAAAACCTCCAGACCTGATTGTTCTCTTCTGGGAAATTGCTGCCTCTGGAGGAGCAGGGCGCGGTCACAGTGTCTGGGTAAACATTCTACACCCCAAAACATGGACTGGACAGCTGACTTTGCTCCAGTGACTAAAGGGGGACCAAAAAAAAAAAAAAAAAAAAAACCCAGCAGAGGAAACTAACTCTGCTCAATTTCTGGTTCCCCTTCTGATGACAAATCACACTTCACTCCCTTCCGGGTTGCACTGATTGGCAGAGGGATTTTTGGAAGCACCAGGTTGCCTTTTTTTTTTTTTTTTTCCCCTCTTAAGCTGGGGTATAAAATGAATTGCAATCTCAGCAGAGGTTTCATCTTCCTCCTGGAGTGATGACTGGGACTGGTGAGTGATTCCTCCCCTCAGATCCTGAGATCTCGGTGGGCTTTTTCCTGGATTTCTTTCATCTTTGCTGTCTGGGTTTGGTGTTTTGGTTCCATCTCTTTGCCAGCTCTCCCTTTTCCATCTGGGCTGTTCCATGGTCACCTGGAGCTCCAGGCACCTTCCCAAAAAAATCCCACCTAATGGAAGGTGGAGATTCTCCACATCTTCCCAAAACCCCCAACTGATGGGAGGTGGAAATTCTCCACATCTTCCCAAAAAAAAAAAAAAAACACCTGATGGAAGGTGGAGATTCTCCATATCTTCCCAAAAAACACAACTGATGGAAGCTGGAGATTCTCCACATCTTCCCAAAAAAACACCTGATGGAGGTGACACCTCCAAGAGCTGGTCCTAGGATATTTGCTCTGATGTCCAAACAGGATCTCCCAAATGGTCCATAGGTTTTTTCCCAGGTCAATCCAACCTTATCCCACTGTTAAATCCCACTGATTTCTGCAGCAGATTCTTCCTAAATATTTTTTTACACTTGGTTGGTGTCTTGATCAGCTCAAGAGGCTGTTGAAACACCTGCCTCAGGTGTTGGATGATAAAGGCTCCAAGGTGGATTCCTGGCAGATCCACCCCAGTTCTGGGGCTACTCCAGAAAAAAAATAAAAACCACAATTCCCAGGGATTTTCCAGCAGTAAAAATTACCCAAAGTAGGGTTTCCAAAGCTTTTTTTGTTTTTCCCTGGAAGAAGATTGGCAGCAATCAGGAGAAGGAAAAGAAAATGAAAGTTGCTCTTTAGTTATTTTGAAAAACAGAAACCAAAACTAGGAAAATGCCAAGGCGGGGGGGCAGAGGGGGGGACAGGGGACATGAGGGGACAGAGTGTGGTTCTCAACCCAAATTTTCTTTCACTGTGAAAATGTTAAATAATGTTGTGTCTGTTCTGGTAGAAATGGTCATTTTGGGTCTGTTTGCTGCTCCCTGTGGGCATCTCAAAGACACAATAATTTTAAAGCAGAGGATTTTAAATTGGGAGGGATTTTTAAAAGGAAGGGATTTCAAAAGAGGGAATTTTGGAGAAGGTGATTTTAAAGGAGAGTAAAATTCTCTTCTCTAAAATTAAGTAGAAATTTTTTAACTAGGGAATTTTAAAGAAGATAAATCCCATCCCTCCAATTCATCCACCTTTCTGTGAAATTTCATCTCCAGCTCTCCTGTCAGTGCAAGTCCCCATCAGATCCATCTGCCCAATCCTGTCTTTTCCCTCCACCCTTCACATAAAAACTCCCCGAATTACCCAGGTATGGGAAAGGTCACTGGGAACAACGAGGTGCCTTGGTTCTTTGTATATTAGTGACACTAATTACTGTTCTTGAAAGCTTTGGGGCTTATTCTAAGAAGGTCAGAGTCATTCTGGGAACTCACCGCAACAGCTGTTTGAGCAGAGCATAAATATGGAGAACTAAAAAATCATCTATGGGCTGATTTCTTTAGAAAATGGGAATCACCCTCACTGACACCTCCTGATGCCTTCCACGGTGGACTTGCTGGCGCCAGGGGTTTCACAACCACCCCAGTTCCTCTTTTAAGGTCTTGCCTGCCAACAAAGTTTGTGCCAACGCCACATTGTTGCCTTCCCTCCTCCTCTTCCCTCCCCAGCCCTCTTCCAGATCCTCCTGCTGGCGGGTCTGCTGAGCGCCCAGCGGTTCCCGTGCTTTCCCGAGTATTGCCTTCACGACCAGGACTATGAGGAGCTGCTGCAGATCGTCCGAGATGGGCTGGAGCCCGCGGCCCACCCGGCGCACGTGGTCGTGGTGGGCGCAGGGATCGGCGGGCTGACGGCAGCCAAGCTGCTCCGTGATGCTGGGCACGAGGTGGGGATCCCACACGGCTCTCCCAAGGCTCGTTTCCCTCCTCTAAAAGTCTTCCAGGGAAAAGGAAATGCAGTGGTTCAGCCCCCGAAGGAAGGGAAGGAGAATTTGTCTCCAGTAATTTCCCCTGATGTTGGTTCCTGTGAATCAAAGGAGTCCTCTGTGTTCTGTCTTTAGGGCAGTGGAAATTCCAGGGGTTTCCAAACCATCCCAAGGCACCCGTGAGTCTCAAAGAGGGTTTGCAAGGCACGTGGGGACAGATTGGTGCTGCTTTCAGAGCCCCAAAATCCTGAACCACCACGAAAACCTTCTCACCAGAGCTGGTGTCCAAATGCAATCCAGGAATTGGGAAATGAGAAACTGCCCCGTAGGCAGAGGTGTCTTGGCCAACAGAGAAGGGTTTGGATCTACAGGTGCTTCATTTGCCATCTGAAGGGGATCTGGACCTGGTTTTGGGGGAGTTTCACTTCAAACAAGCCATTTCCCAAACACTCCCAACCTCCACCCAATTTTTTCTAGGTCACCATCCTGGAAAGGAGCAGCTTGGTCGGGGGGCGGATTCGGACGTACCGGCCTGAGGGAAAGGACTGGTATGTGGAGCTGGGAGCCATGCGCCTGCCAGGCAAGCACAGGTGAGGGCGTGTCCACCCCCGTGGCCAGGTGAGGGACCAGCCCAGTCTGGGGGGAAAATCATCCCCAGTGCTTCCCCGGGGTTCGGGATTTGTGCCAAGGGGACAAAATGCTTTGGCGCCAGAACTGGGGGGTTGGTGGTTGGCTCTTGGTGCCATCACTCCTCTCTTTTTTCCAGGCTGGTCCGTGAATTCATCCGCCAGTTCAACCTGAAGCTGAACCCCTTCATCCAGAGCGACAACAACACCTGGTACTTCCTGAAGGGCGCTCGGGTCAGGGCTGAGGAGGTCAACAGGAACCCTGATGTCCTGAATTACACAGTGAAGCCGTCAGAGAGGGGCAAGAGCCCCGTCCAGCTCTACCGGGAGGTCCTGAGCAAGGTACAAGGTTTTCCCTTGGTGTCCCTGTGGTGTCCCCTTTCCTGAACAATGAGATGAGTTGGAGAAAACTTGGCCACAAACTGGGGAAGAACAGGGTCCTTTTGGGGTCAAAAGCAGAGAGGCTCATTCAGAAGCAAGGACAGGTGATTGCAAAACTCCTCTTTGTCCATAAGAAATCCCTTGGAAGGAGTCCACCAGGAACTGGATGAGCAGAAAATGCCACACTGAGGCACAGCTGCTTGAAACTTGATGTCCAGAAGCTGCAGGGGTTACCAAACCCTGAAATCCTGCGAGAATTTTGGGCAGCACTTTTGGAAATGGAAATTCACTTTTTCCAGTGAATACATCAATGTTTCCTCTCCAGGCTTTTAAGAAGTTCCAGACCACCGATTGCAGGAAATATCTGGCTCAACATGACTCCTTCTCCACCAAGGTAATGGGCTTGGGCTTGAGGGCAAATTTAATAACAGCTCTTGATAATTAACCTGCTCTCCCTGCTTTGAGAAGGGTCTGCCTGTGTCACTCTAATCCCATCCTCTGTCACCTTTTGGATGCTTTTTCCCTAATAAATGATCCCTTCTACTTAAAAAAAGGCTGAGAAAGGGGCCAGCACAGCTCCAGTGGAGCCCTAGCTGAGGTAGCAACCTCAGGCTGTGTCTCTCTCTCCCCCTGGGATCTCCAGGAATATTTGATCAAGGTCGGGGGGCTGAGCCGAGGAGCTGTTGAGATGATCGGTGACTTGCTGAATGAGGACTCGGGGTTTTACCTCTCCTTCCTTGCCTCCCTGTGGGACTTTGACATCTTCTCTGAAGAGAGGTGAGTGCTGTCCCTTCAGGCCAACCCTGTCCCCACAACAGAAAATGCCAGAATGATCCCAAACAGGAGCCACTCGCAGCTCAATCTGACCCCCAAGCTCCACTCGTGTCTCCAGAGGAGCTCAGGTTTTTATTTTTACACTCCCTAAACCTCAGCATCCTTCCCTCACCTCCCGCTTCTCCTCCCCTTCCAGTTTTGATGAAATCACCGGAGGGTTCGACCAGCTGCCCAAAGCCTTCCACAAGGCACTGCCCAACGTCGTCCGCTTCAACTGCACCGTAGAGAAGATCATGAGGAAGGGCAACAAAGTCCGAGTGTTCTACCGCGCTCCGGACACGCTGTCCCCCACCATCATCACTGCGGATTATGTCCTTGTCACTTCCAGCGCCAAAGCCACCAGGCACATCCAGTTCCTGCCACCACTGTCCCCCGCCAAGGCCCACGCCCTGCGCTCCATCAACTATGCCAGCAGCTCCAAAATTATCCTGGCGTGCTCCGAGAGGTTCTGGGAGAAGGACGGGATCCGTGGGGGGTACTCGGTCACTGACCGCCCCTCCCGCTTCATCTACTACCCCAGCCACAACTTCTCCAGCGGCGTGGGTGTCATCCTGGCCTCCTACACCTGGAACAATGACGCCGAGTTCTTCCTGCCCCTCACCGACGAGAAGTGCCTGGATGTGGTGCTGCAAGACCTGGCAGACATCCACCAGGTGAGCAAGGAGTACCTGCAGTACACCTGTGACCAGCACGTGATCCAGAAGTGGCAGCTGGACCAGCACGCCCTGGGCGCTTTTGCTGCCTTCACACCGTATCAGTTTGTGGATTATTCCCAGGCCCTGTTCGCCCACGAGGGCCGGGTGCACTTTGCTGGGGAGCACGCAGCGCAGCCACACGCCTGGATCGACACGGCCATGAAATCGGCCGTCAGGGCTGCCAGCAACATCCACCACGACAGCGGCGAGGTTGGGATGGACACGGCCGTGAAATCGGCCATCAGAGCCGCCAGCAACATCCACCATGACAGCGGCGAGGCTGGGATG
>JALJVW010002710.1:30000-40000 GCA_024865655.1 Emberiza elegans
GCGCTGCGGCGACGTCACGGCCCAGTAGCGGCCCCCGTTCTGCTGCATGGCCCAGATGCCCTCCTCGGGGGAGAACTGGGTCAGCCCCTTCCTGCGGATGGACTCCTTGGCCACACCGAAGGCCCAGCCGTCCGAGGGCCCCACCTCCACCTCCCAGTAGTGCCGCCCCGACTTGAAGCCCGTGGAGGCCAGGACGCGCGAGTTGGTGTCGAAGCGCTTGGGGTTGTCGGGCAGCTCCTGCTTCCTGCAGCCCATGCGGACGCTCTTGAGGTCGGCCGAGAGGATCAGCAGGTGGTTGGCGGAGTCGGGGTCCAGGGTCAGGTCCTCTGTTAGTGGGGACAGACGGCGGTCAGGGCTCGGTGAGGGTTTGGGGGCAAGTCTCTGGGCTCAAAAGCCAGCCTGGGCTCAGTCCCAGCTGGAGACCTCAATCCCAGCCTGATGTAATCCCAGCCTGGAGCTCAGTAAACCCCCAGCCCAGCCTGAGCTCCATAATCCCAGCCCTCAGTAATCCCAGCCTGAGCTCAGTAATCCCAGCCTGGAGCTCAGTAATCCCAGCCTAGACCTCAGTAATCCCAGCCTGGAGCTCAATAGTCCCAGCATGGAGCTCAGTAATCCCAGTCTAGACCTCAATAATCCCAGCCTGGAGCTCAATAAACCCAGCCCAGACCCAAATAACCCCACACCCCACACTGATACCCCCCAAATCCCTCAAGGGGGGGTTTATTTCATGCAGCTTCTGGTGGGAAATGGGGTGAAAACAACACGAGGCCACCAGGAGAACGCCATAAAAGCACATGCAGATAATTCGTGGTTATCAACAGCAAAGACAGTCAAGAATGTTTTTCCCACATAAATTGATTTTTTTTATCTTGGTTTCCAGCTCGTCCACACACAGGTGGGCTTTGCACCCCCCCAGCATCAAAAATCATAGAATTTTGACCCCCAAACCACCCCAAAAGCACCCAGATCCTTGTGGGAAGCCACAACCTGAGGGAATCTTTCCACCTGGAGTAGCCCAAGGCAAACATGCAAGTGCAGCCTGGCCCCAACAGCTTTTTCCCCCTTTTCCAAACTCAGAGGAAGTGACCTCAAATTGTGGTTGTAGTCAGCAAAGTCACCACGAATCCGTGAGACACCTTGAGGGGAATCTAAAATGGAGCAGGTGCCACATCATAAAAGCACTTTGTGCTCTCCAAAACTCACAGATTTGGGTCAGGAATTGGCATAAAAAATTTCCCAAAAGAGACACAGTGGGACTGAAAACCTCAGAGCACTTCGTAAAGGTGGGGAAAGTCAAAACAGGAACAGCGAAAAACTGGGATCATTTTTCCTTCACAGTTTAAACCCCAGGTTCCTCCCCAAAAGTGGCCAAAAAAATTGCATCTCCTGCATTTCCTGCATCTCCTGCATCAGAGACTGCAAATCTCACCAGCGAAACTGTGGGGAAACGGGGTGGAACGAGCCGATTTCATCACTGCCCATTTTTTTTTAAATCTTTTTTTTTAATCTTTATTTTTTTTTTTTTTTTTTTGTTGTTGTTATTGATTTAAAACACCTTTTAACAGGGAGCTTTTCTTCCTGGGGCATCTCCAGCTCCTGGAATTGTCAGGATTTGGGTCTGAGGTTCAACCACAGCGAGTGACACCTCCGCACGTGCACCCACCCCCCTGGGCATGCAGCGAGGGGCCTCTGGCTTTTCACTTGATTTCTCATGTTTTCTGCCAAATTTTGGCATTTCCGGGGGTGCCTGGGGGTGCTGTTTGTCAGCAGAACCCTTGGAAAAGGTCCAGCCTGTGGGTTGTCCTCATTTGAGGTCCCCGTGCTAGAGACCACAGGTTTAAAAGCAAAAAAAAAAAAAAAGATTTTCTCCTGAAAATGCTGCTCTGGGCACCTTCGCACCGAGGGGGTGAGGATGGGTTTGCCCCTCGAATTCATGGCCTCTCCCGTGAAAAGGAGTAAAATTCTGAATTAACTTTAAAAATTAGTTAAATTCTGCTGGGATTTAATTTGAATTCTTAAATAACTTAAGGAATTGACTGAATTCTGCTGGGATTTAATTTGAATTCTTAAATAACTTAAGGAATTTACCGAATTCTGCTGGGATTTAACCCCTCTGAGGCCTCCATCCCAATTCCCTGGTGGAAGCAGGAGCCCAGCAGAGCAAATTTGGCAAATTTGGAAAAGCTGTGGCTCGGAGTGGCTTTTTTTGGCCTGAAATCTGTGGGTTTGTTAAGTGCAAACAGGCAGAGAGGACCTGGCTGAGCTGTCAGATCCCCGGCGTCAGTTAGAAAAATCGGCTTTGGGCTCTGGAGCTGAGCAGGCAGGATCTGGAAATCATCGAGAGAGAAGAAATTCAGGAAAAAAAAAAAAAAAAAAAAAAAAGAAAAAATCTTAAGTATCTTTTTCTTTTTTTTTTTTCTCCTTTCTTTTTGTCCCCCTCGCTTTCAACTTTGCAAAATACAACCACAATTTTGAGTCTTTGCTCTGGGCGCTATGTGTGAAATATAATTTTTTTTACCTTTTTCACCTCTTCCCAGCTCATCCTGCAGGTTTTCTGAAAAGGAGGAAAGAGAGGGGCATGAACGGGGACAAAATTATTCGGGTTTTTCTCTCCTAGAGCTGCTCTTTTTGGTGCATTTTGCATTTCCAACTCTCTCGGCACCATCTCGTGGTTTCCTGCAAAACCAGGGCTTGGCTATCTGGAAATTAAATTTTTTATTGCACCAAAACTGATGCTCATCCTCCAATTTTCCCCCCTTTTTGCCCCACTTTGGTGCCCAGGAGCCCTGGAGCAGCACCCTGGGCACTTCCACCTGGTGCCAGGAAAGGCCAGGGATTCTTTTTTTTTTTTTTTTATTTTTTATTTTTTTATATTTTATTTTTATTTGTATTTTAAAATTTTTTTATTATTTATATTTTTATTTTTATCTCTATTTTTTATTTTTATTTTATAGACTATATTTTATATTTTATATTATTTTATTGTTTTTATTTTTATTTTTTTCTTAGTTTTATTAAATAATTTATATTTTATATTTTTGTTTTTGTTTTAGTTTTATTAAATAATTTATATTTTATATTTTTCTTTTTTATATTTCATATTTTTATTTTATATTTTATAATTTTTTCCCCACACACACCCACCTCGGAATTTCTTCAAAACCTTCTCCAGGACCACGGTTTTGAGGGAGAAGTTGCAGACGTGCATCTTCATGTCGGTGCAGACGGGGACGGGCTTCTGGCACTTCACCTCGTCACTCCTGCCCAGGGAAAATGGCAAACAATTGAGGAAATTGTGGATATTCCCCCATTTTCCACTCACGCTCCTGCCCCATCCCTCCCTGAGCATCTTACTGGGATTTCATCCTCCTTGGGGTGAGGAAATCGGGATTTGGGAGTGGATTTTGGGGTGATGGGGGGGATTTTTTGGGCTGACCCCCTCCCCGCCTCCAGCAGCTGCAGCAATCAAAAATTCGGTTTTAGAAATTGGTGGTGCCTGTGCTGGGGGAAATGTGTGTGAGCAAATGAGGGAATTTGGAGTTTTTGGTCTCGCTTAACCCTGGAAGATACGCACTGGCAGGAAAAAGGCACTTTTTGGTAAAAATTGGTAAAAATCAGATTTTCAAGAATCTGGAAGGACCCAAGGCTCACAGAGAGCGGGAGGGAAATTCCACCCTCCCTGGGGCACCTGGATGGGGCACAGGGACCCTCGGGCAGGGCTGGAAACCCAAAGGCAGCGGGGAAAGCAGAATTCCTCACCTGCTGATGATGCCCGTCACATCCTGGAAAGGAAAAAAAAGAGGGATTGAGTAGTGAGAGCCTGAATGAGGGATGCAGCTCTTCAAAATGCAGTTTATTTTATATAAACTGTGGTTTATTGTATAAAAAATGCAGTTTATTGTACATAAAATGCAGTGGAGGCAATTTAAGGGTCAAATATGCTCAATAAAGTTATTTTCCCTCAGGCAGGGTGAATAAAGTGATTTTCCCTCAGGCGGGGTGGATTGTGGAGGCAATTTAAGGTTCAAATGTTCTCAATAAAATAAAATTGCAACACCGCAAACCGACAGCAAACTGAGCCATTATTTGTCTGTTCTGCCCTCAAAACACATTCCAGAACCCACACCACAGCAGAGCCACCTCCCAAGGGCTGAAAAAAGGACCCTGGAGCCAGCCCAGAGCTGCTTTTAAATAAACAACAATTGGCATTTTATTCCCAAGCTGCTTTTTAATTATAAAATGCCAATTGTTGTTCCCAAGGTTGCTTTTTTAATAAAATGCTGATTGTTGTTCTGGGGTGAATTCCCACCCACAGCCAAGCCCTGAAAACTTCTGCAAATATTGACAGCACCCAGGAGGCAGCCTGGCAGGGAATTTAACCCTGTGCAGGTCTGGGGCAGCTCCCTGGAAAAATCTCTGGAAAAACACGGGAAAAAAAAACTGGAAAAATCCTGGGAAAACCCCAGGAAAACTTCCTGGGAAAAAAAAAAAAAACTGGGAAAAAAAATGAAGAAACCCCTGGAAAAACACAGGAAAAACCCTGGAAAAATCCCTGGGAAAAACCTCAGGAAAAGCAACTAGAAAAATCCTGGAAAACCACTGGAAAAATCCTGGGAAAACCCCGGGAAAACCTCTGGAAAAAAGACCCTGGAAAAATCCCTGGAAACACCTCTGGAAAAGCACTTAGAAAAATCCTGGAAAACCACCGGGAAAAAAACCCTGATTTGCTCAATTTAAGAAAAACTGGCTCCGTTCAAAGGTCACACCCTCCTGTCATCTGGGCTGGGGGACAGAGCTGGGGGACTTCAGGATTTTGGGCACCCCAAGGTTGTTTTCTCAGCCTCAAAATAAGAATTTGGTCTAACTCAGCTCTGAACACCCCAAAATCAATGGTTTGGGGTGCTAGGAAATTCCCAGACAAGTTTTTGGAGGAAAAAAAAAATCAAAATCAAAGAGAACATAATTTCCCAGGGTGTTCCTCAGCCAGAGAGGGCTTGGTACACTCAGAGGCCTCCTTGCACCCTCCGCTCATTAAAAGCAGAATTAAAAATGGAATTTTACCCCCAAAATGCCTTTATAGGATCCATAAACACAAACCAAGGGCTTGGGGGTGCTAGAAAGTTCGCAGAGGAAATAAAAAATCATTGAAATCAAAGAGAACATTCTGTTCCTCAGACAGAGAGAGCTTGGGGCGCTCAGGCACCTCCTTGCACCACACAGCCGCTAAAACAGAACAAAAAAAGGACTTTTACCCCCAAAACACCTCTACAGGATCCATAAACACAAACCAAGGGTTTGGGGTGCTAGAAAAGTCCCAGATGAGTTCATGGAGGAAGAAAAATAATCAAAATCAAAGAGAACATTATTTCCCAGAGTGTTCCTCAGCCAGAGAGGGCTTGGGGCACTCAGGCACCTCCTTGCACCTTCCACCCATTAAAGGCAGAATAAAAAAAAGGAGTTTTACCCCCAAAACACCTTTATAGGATCATCGAAAATGACAAATAAGGTTGTGACCGAGAGCTGGCACCTCACCTTGAGGAACTCCAGCATGGGCTGCTGGATTTTCTCCTCCAGCTCAGCGATGAGCTTGTTGAGGAGCGTGATCTCCCTGGAGAGGTCAGTGATGTTCTCGTTCTGCCTCCTGGAGATGTTCTTCTCCATCTTCTCCAGCTGACCCAGCAGGATGTGCTCCTGGTCGTGCAGGAACTGCCGCAGCCGCTCGAAGTCTGAGAGCAGCTTCTGCCGCTCGCCCTCGATGGTTTTCTGGGGTAAAACATGGCAAAAAAAAAGGCAAAAATTGGGTTTTCAAAAGGAGAGAGGTCTGGTCTGGCGGCGGAGCTGGAGCTGCAGCCTGGTGAGACTGGGGGCCTTCCTTTGGGGAGGGGCGAGTGTGAAAAATGCAAATTATGTGGCTCTACACAGATATTTACTGCATTTTGACACAGATATTTACTATTTGTGTTTTGACACGGATATTTACTGCATATATTTTGACACAGATGTTTACTATTTGTGTTTTGACAAAGATATTTACAGTATGTATTTCGATGCAGATATTTACTGTTTGTGTTTCGATGCAGATATTTACTGTATGCATTTTGTTGTGTTGATTAGTGGTGCTGTATTCACATTTTAATCCTGTGGCAAATGTAATTTTGTGGCTAAGAGGTAACTTTTGTAGTTAAAATAGGAGCTATGCCTGTGGGATATTTTTTTAACGTAAAAATACCAGATAGCAGGCACAGGACACCAAAACCTTTCAGAGAAGGAGAATTTATTGCTCCATTATCAGGAGAAATTAACTTCTTCCTGCCTTGCTCAGCCCTGAAAGTGCCTTTTAGGATTAAGAGGAAGAAGCTGACACTGACCGGACAGAATCCTTTGTTTGAATAGAATTTATGCATCACTAATGAGCTGTATGAATATTCAACAGGCTGTTGTTTTTAAGGGTTAATCCTCTCTTAACACGTGTCCTTTTTCGGGCTTATTTTGCCCAGAAAGAGGGACCCTGACTGTCCGTAACTCTTTGTTTTCATTGTCTCATATTCTAAAATTTTACAAACAATGATTGGCGTTTTTCACAGCGAGGAATCACAGAGGGGCAGAATCCCCGGACAAAAACTTTGGGAGGCAGCGCCAGGATCTCGCAAAAATCACTTTTCTTGGGGGTTGATGGCCTGGGAGATTAATTATTTTCGCTGAGCTGGGTATTTTTCCCTTCTGCTGCCACAGGGGTGATGCGCTGAGGAAGAGGAAGGGTGGAGCAGAGCCCCGGGGCCAGCCGAGCTCCCGATTTATTCCAGGGAATTCCGAGATATTCCAGCACCATCCCCGAGGGCTGCCGAGGCTCTGGCTGATGGTGGTGGGGCAGGAGGACACAGGAAAACTCCCTTTTCCCCTTTTTGGGACACCAGCCCCTTTGGGAGGTCTGGTCTGGCGGCGGAGCTGGAGCTGCAGCCTGGTGAGACTGGGGCCAGCGAGTGAAAAATGCAAATTATGTGGCTCGATATTTACTGCATTTTGACACAGATATTTACTATTTGTGTTTTGACACGGATATATACTGCATATATTTTGACACAGATATTTACTATTTGTGTTTTGACAAAGATATTTACTGCATATATTTCGATGCAGATATTTACTGTTTGTGTTTCGATGCAGATATTTACTGTATGCATTTTGTTGTGTTGATTAGTGGTGCTGTATTCACATTTTAATCCTGTGGCAAATGTAGTTTTGTGGTTAAGAGGTAACTTTTGTAGTTAAAATAGGAGCTATGCCTGTGGGATATTTTTTTAACGTAAAAATACCAGATAGCAGGCACAGGACACCAAAATCTTTCAGAGAAGGAGAATTTATTGCTCCATTATCAGGAGAAATTAACTTCTTCCTGCCTCGCTCAGCCCTGAAAGTGCCTTTTAGGATTAAGAGGAAGAAGCTGACACTGACCGGACAGAATCCTTTGTTTGAATAGAATTTATGCATCACTAATGAGCTGTATGAATATTCAACAGGCTGTTGTTTTTAAGGGTTAATCCTCTCTTAACACGTGTCCTTTTTCGGGCTTATTTTGCCCAGAAAGAGGGACCCTGACTGTCCGTAACTCTTTGTTTTCATTGTCTCATATTCTAAAATTTTACAAACAATGATTGGCGTTTTTCACAGCGAGGAATCACAGAGGGGCAGAATCCCCGGACAAAAACCTTGGGAGGCAGAGCCAGGATCTCGCAAAAATCACTTTTCTTGGGGGTTGATGGCCTGGGAGATTAATTATTTTCGCTGAGCTGGGTGTTTTTCCCTTCTGCTGCCACAGGGGTGATGCGCTGAGGAAGAGGAAGGGTGGAGCAGAGCCCCGGGGTCAGCCGAGCTCCCAATTTATTCCAGGGAATTCCGAGATATTCCAGAACCATCCCCGACGGCTGCCGAGGCTCTGGCTGATGGTAGTGGGGCAAGAGGACAGAGGAAAACTCCCTTTTCCCCTTTTTGGGACACTCAGCCCCCTCGAGGCTTCCCCACCACCCCATCCCAGGACGCACCAGCAGCTCCTGGGTTTTTTTATCGTCGTTCACTTTGAACTCCAGCAGCTCCTGCCGCTCCTTCCTCAGGAAATCCAAGCGCGCCTGGATTTTCTCCTGGGAAAAAAAAAATTAAAAAAAAAATAAAAGAGGATTTGCCGGTGTCGCTTTTCGTCCCTCTGCCCGCGGGGTTTTTGCGGGTGGGTGCAGGAGGTGGGATGAGGCCGGGAGGAAAAAACAGGATCGGGGAAAAGCTCGGGATGGGACGGGACCAGAACCGCCCAAAAAACAGGAACGGAGGAAAACGCGGGATGCGCTCGCCAGGAAATCCCTGAGGCGGCCCCAGGACCCCCAGAACCTCCCCCAAAAACAGGAACGGAGGGAGGAAAAACTCGGGATGCGTTCGCCGGGACCACCAGAACCTCCCCAGAAAACAGGATCGGAGGAAAACGCAGGATGCGCTCGCCGGGAAATCCCCGCGGGGGCCCCCAGGACCCCCAGAACCTCCCAAAAAAACCAGGATCGGAGCATGCCAGGGGCAGGACGTGCCCTGCTCCAATCGGCAAAGGTCAGCCCGGCTTCAATCAGCTTGGCTCATCTCTGGACGCTCTCCAGCCCGCAGAGAGTGGCGGCTGTTTGTCTGTCAGCCGCGGCTGTTTGTCTGTCAGCCGCTCCCCTCCCGGCGAGGTGAATCCACCCCAAAAACCCGGGCAAGGCGCGCACACCCAGGCGGGACAACTCTCCCAACTTTTTGGGAGGCCGGGAAGCTCTTCGGGAGGCGAGGCAAAGCCGGGTGACAGCGCGGGGTGACAGCGCGGGGTGACAGCGCGGGGTGACAGCGCGGGGACAAGCGCGGCTCCCGCGGCTCGCACGCACGGACAGACGGACGGACGGACCTTGTACTCCTCGGAAGCCTCATCCACGGGCACCACGGCGTGCGGGCGGTGCTCGCGGGACCTGTCGCACACCACGCAGATGCTCCTGCGGTCGTCCTTGCAGTAGAGCTTGAGCGCCTCGCGGTGCTTGGGGCACAGCCCGTCCTCCTCCGCTCCTTTCGCCCCGCGCTGCGCGAACTGGCTGATGATCTCGGACATGTTCGCCAGCTGCCGGTTGGGGCGGAAATTTTTGTTCTGGAAAACCTCGCGGCACTGCGGGCACGGGAAATCCATCTCCAGGTCCTTCCAGCTCTTGACGATGCACGCCCGGCAGAAGTTGTGGCCGCACTCGATGGACACGGGGTCCTTGAAGAACTCCAGGCACACGGAGCAAGTGGCCTCGTCCTGGAGGTTGCCGGGCAGGAACACGGCTGCCATGGCCTCTCTCCTGCGGGGCAGGAAGGGTTTCAGCGCGGCTGGAAGGGCAGCGCTGGCACCCGGCCCCCGGGGGCGGCGCTCGGCCCGGAGCGCGCTGCCGGGGTTACTCCCGCGGTGTCCGGTTTCGCCAGCCCGGGGACCGGACCTGGGCTCTGGGGGGCACGCAGGAAAGCGGGGACGCTGCCCATAAATCCTGAGCTTCCTGGCTTTTTGGGATTTTTTTAGTTTTTTTTCTTTTTATTTTCTTTTTTTTTTTTTTTTTTTTTAATTTGGTTGATTGGTTTTTGGTATTTTTTTTTTCAGCAGGGAGACGGTAAGAGGACCCCTTTCTGGGATCTTTTGGGATCCAAAAAATCCCCAAAACCTTTGGGGATCCCTCCCGTCCGGGGGTGCCATCAGGATGGAGCTGATTTATGGCCGAGCCGGTGCCGAATCCGAGCCCTGGGGCCGGCGTGGAGCAGCTGCTCCAGGCTGAGGTCCAGGAACCATCTGAGCCCTCGTTAAAATCCAGTTTCGCCCCTGAAACTCCAGCGGGGGACTCAGATGACCTGGTTGAGCTCCAGGGCTCATCGGGGGCCATAAAAAGCAACAGGAGAAAGGGAATACAGGAGGATGCAAAGCCCTTATCGAGATCTCTGCGTGAGTTTCCCAAATCCATAAAGATCAAGC
>JALJVW010002711.1:0-14495 GCA_024865655.1 Emberiza elegans
TCCCCACCATTTCCATCATCCAAACCCTGGCACTCCTATGGATCAGGAATAGTGGGTTCAGCAGGACCGTCACGCTAGGATCTTTTCTCCTGAGAAGCAGGGAAGCTACAGCTTCTCCATGTTTTCTTGGCTTTGGAATGTGATTTGGAGAATTGTTTACCCAGCAGGTGAAATTGTTCCTACTTGATGATCCATTGCAGGTACAGCTGTGTTGTGACTCTGGTCAGCCACAAGATTTTATTATCTTTCCATTCCTTTACTTTTCTACCTTCTGATGAAATCACTTCTTCTGTTCCTTTAGTATGGTTTTAATATATCATTTTCTTTTAATATAATATATAGCATAAAATAATAAATCAGCCTTCTGAAACATGGAGTCAAGATTCTCATCTCTTTCCTTGTCCAGGGACCCCCTGTGAACACCCCACACAGAACCAGGGCAGTGATTCTTCCCATGTGCTGAGCACCGGATGGGCAGCATCTCGAGCACTGTGTCCAGTTCTGGGCTCCCCAGGGGTGGGCAAGAGGAAGAAATTTGTAGGCAGGGGAGTTGAGTTAAACAAAACAGAAGTGAAGCCAAGGAAATGCTCAGGGCAGTTTGGGGTGGCTGCCAGGCAGCCCTGGCTCTGAGCAACAGTGTCTGCAGTGGGACAGGAAACTCCCAGCTGATGGGAACAAACTTTCTGGCTGAGTGCAGAGGCCAGGACAAAGCTGAGTGGTTTCCTGGTGTCCCCAGCCCTTGCTGGCCCCAGGGGCTGATGGCATTTGTGCTCCCTCAGGTTCATGTCCCCACAGCAACAGCATGGGGGTGCTCCGCCTGCTGTGTGCAATGCAAACAGGGGCTGCTGAGCCAGTGCTGCCGTGTCTGTGCCTGCAAGGATGGGGCACCTGTGTGAGCTGGGGAGAGGCCAGGCCTGCAGAGGGGGATGTTGTTGGCAGCTCCATGAGGACGCTCTGGGACGCTGCCCTGGGCTGTGCAGTGCACTGGGGATGGATCAGCCCCTGCTCTGCTGCTCCTTCCCGTCTGCCCCAGGGCCCTTGCAGAGCCCCAGCCATGCTGTTTGCCCCCAGCCTGCCCACGGCCAGCCTGGGGCTGCTCATGGGGTTTTCTGTGCTGAGCATTGGCCTGGCCGTGTTCTTGAGAGAGCCTGGGCAAGGAGCCTGGAGCCCCCAGGGCCTGGCCTGAGGCGTCAGCGCTGCCCCAGCAGTGCCCATGGCCTGTCCCTGCTGCAGCCCCGGCACTGCCACCCCCAGGGCTGTGCCCGGCCCTGAGAGCACTCAGGCCCTACAGCAACACCAGGGCCACCAGGGCAGTGGGGCAGGGCCACGGCAGCAGCACTGGCAACACCAAGTGCTGCTGCTGCTGCTGCTGGGCACAGCTGCTGGGCCAGCACTGATCTGCCCCCAGCTCTGCACACAGACATTGCTGCTGCAGCTCCAGAGAAGGCAACAAAAGGGCATCTCTGCAGAAAACTCTGCTGGGAGATCCTCTAGTTCTTTAAAGCTACGAAAGGAACAGATCATCATTGACACAGTCTATGGCCACAGGGAAAGTGGAGAGAAACAAAATGAGAAATTGCACAAACAATGATACAATGAAAACCTAAAACAAAACCATCAAGAAGTATCAAATATGAATTTTATTACAAGTGATTGGCAAAAATTGGCCAGCAGATTTAATGTTCCTGAAAACATCCAGTCATCAGTCTCCACACTGCAGCCTTGAGCTCCTGGTTCCTCAGGCTGTAGATGAGGGGGTTCAGGGCTGGAGGCACCACCGAGTACAGAACTGACAGGGCCACATCCAGGGAGGGGGAGGACATGGAAGGGGGCTTCAGGTGAGCAAATGTGCCAGTGCTGAGGAAAAGGGAGACCACGGCCAGGTGAGGGAGGCAGGTGGAAAAGGCTTTGTGCCGTCCCTGCTCAGAGGGATCCTCAGCACAGCCCTGAAGATCTGAACATAGGAGAAAACTATGAACACAAAACAACCAAATGTTAAACAGATGGAAAACACAAGAAGCCCAAATTCCCTGAGCTTTGAGTGTGAGCAGGAAAGCTTGAGAATTGCAGGTATTTCACAGAAGAACTGGCCCAGGGCATTGCCATGGCACAGGGGAAGGGAAAATGTATTGGCTGTTTGCATGAGAGCATTGAGAAAGGCACTGGCCCAGGCAGCTGCTGCCATGTGGGCACAAGCTCTGCTGCCCAGGAGGGTCCCATAATGCAGGGGTTTGCAGATGGACACATAGCGGTCGTAGCACATGATGGTCAGGAGAAAATACTCTGTTCCCATGAAGAAGATCAGCAAAAATACCTGAGTAGCACATCCTGTGTAGGAGATGTTCCTGGTGTCCCAGAGGGAATTGTGCATGGCTTTGGGGACAGTGGTGCAGATGGAGCCCAGGTCAGTGAGGGCCAGGTTGAGCAGGAAGAAGAACATGGGCGTGTGCAGGTGGTGGCCGCAGGCTACGGCGCTGATGATGAGGCCGTTGCCCAGGAGGGCAGCCAGGGAGATGCCCAGCAAGAGGCAGAAGTGCAGGAGCTGCAGCTGCCGCGTGTCTGCCAATGCCAGCAGGAGGAAGTGCCTGATGGAGCTGCTGTTGGACATTTGCTGTGCCTTGTCATGGGGACCTGTTCATGGGGAAAGGACAGTGACAAGTCAGGAGAGGGTGCTTTGAGCCAAACCTTGGCCATTTCCTGCAGGCTCTTCCGCTGGGACTCACCCACCCTTGTTTCTGCTCTGGGAAAACTTTCACCCCGGTTCCTGCCTGAGCTCCAGTTGTGCTGGCTGAGTGTGCCAGGAGCAGCCAGGCCTGTGTGTGGGGGCCCTCAAGGAGCCATCCCTGCCCCACTGCCCTGGGTTTGTGGCCATGTGGCAGAGGGACAAGGCTGGATATTCAGGATTTGTCAGGGGAATCACTCCTACAGCTGACAGGCTTTGTAGCATCTGCATTCACAGTCCTTTAAGACATGAATGGCAGGAGGTTTTTTCAGGAATTTTTTCCTATCTACACATTCTTCCTGGCTCTCTGAGGTCAGAAATCCCCAGCATTCCTGCTGCACTCAGAGTTTGCCACTGAGAGATGGGAGAGGCAAAGGATTCCCTGTTGCTGAGGGAAGGTGAAGGGGCTGGATGGTCTTGTTCCCAACTGCCCTGGCTTTGCACCTTGGCTGCAGTCAGAGCACAATCACACTCCCAGGTCACCCTGGTATAAACCAGACCCTGCCCAGAGCAGAGGGATCCCTGAATGTCTCACCCCTCTCAAGGTCTCTGGGCAAGGTCTCAGCACCCCTTGTGCCAAGGACACTCATGGCTCCCTTGGCAAAGCCAGCAGCATTTCCTCAGCTGTGGCAGCTCTGCCCTTTCCCCGTGGGACATTCAGGGAACTCCCAGAGGCTCTGGCACAGATTTGCCCCCAGGAGGGCAGCTCAGAGCTTGGAAGGGCACAGCAAGGAGATCCCTGGCTGTGCCCATGATGGGATCTCAGGGAAGGGGCTCAGCTCATTCCCCTTTCCCATGGACTGCTTTGCCCACAGCCCCACAGGTGCCAGGGAAGCTTGGACACCCCATTCCCATGGACACCCCTGCCTGGCAGGAATGCCAAGGGCAGTGCCTGACTCAGCTGCTGCAAATGCCAGAGCCTCCCTGAGAGCAGCAGATAACAGTGACAATATCAGGGCAGTGCAGAACCAAGAGAAGATGTTGTGGTGCTGTGCCTGGGAGGGCAGGGCAGAGACAGCCGGGCACTCAGGACAGTGTTCCTGTGCCCAGCTGTGCCCGGCACCTCCCACACACCAACAGTGCCCTCCTGTCCCCAGCACTGCTCTCTTCAGCCCCCTCTCCTTCCCTGAGCATCTCCCTGGGCCTGGACATTCCCTCCTGAGAGGAGCCTTGTCCCTGCCAGCGCTCACAGAGCCCATCCCAGCCTGTGTGCCCTGGCCCCGGCCCTACAGAAACCTGCCTGTGTGCAGGGCCCTGGCTGGGGCAGGCTCTGTGTGCAGCTGGGCAAGGGCAGCTCAGGAGAGCCCTGCTGGGCCCTGCAGAGGTGATGCTGCTGCTGTCCAGGGCTGAGGAGCGGCTGAGGGCCCCTTGGGAGGCTCCCAGCAGAGAGACTGAGCACACAAAGTTACAGTTCTGGAGCCTCTGCAAATGTTCAAACATTCCTTTGATGATCCTGTGTGTCCCTTTCAACTCAGAATGTTCTGTGATTCTGGGATTACAATTCCTGTTCTGCTTCTCTCATCCCCCTGTTGTCTATAACCCAATGTGAAAAAAACAATCCTTGCCACAGTGTTACAACAGTAAAGTAAAACCCAGACATTAATTGGAAGATTCCAGGTGTCCCAGTGAGGATGGGGCATACCCAGCCCCTGATTTCAACATGTTATTAAGATTGAATTATTAGGATATTTAACAGGAACATCCAATAGGAGATTCAGTTGCCCCAGTTACACACCCCTGGCTCAACCCGTTGGAATAGGTCCAAAGGCTTTTCTACCAAAATTTTTTGTTATGACTGCTCACATTCTGGTGAAAAAATAAAATGTTCCTGTAGGTCCTCTTCCTGATAATAAGACTATACAGTATTTCAGGAGTGTATTTAGACAGTCACCTTATTGCTCTAAAATCTAAGAGAAAGGTTAGGAAACATACTAGAGTTAATTAAGGATTATAGTTATATAACTATATAATAGTAGTTGAATAGACTTACTTAAGAGTTTAATAGAGTTACTTAGGAGTTTAATAGAGTTAAATAAGGATTATAGTTTTATAACTATATAATAGTAATTTACAGAGCTATGAATATATAAAAATGTATAAAAAGCAAAAATCTTTTTGTCATCACCCCAACTTTCCCATCCCTCTCCAAGCAGGAATGGAAAACACTCTCAGGAAAGCACCTGATCTTTACAGGAATGCCAGGCTTACCTTCTTTTGGAAGTGTCCTCCGGAGCTGTGCCCAGGCTGGTCTGGAGCTGGGAGCAGCCCTTCCTCACCCAGCCCTTCCCAGCAGCAGCCCCTGCCCTGCTCAGGGTGGCTCCTTCCCCCCAGAGCTTCTCCCCAGTGCTGGCAGCAGCTGCCAGGGCTGGCTGAGAGCTGTCCCTGGCAGGCAGCAGAGTCCCTGCCCCAGCACAGCGCCCTGGGCTGCAGGACCCTGCTCTGCAGGACAGCCCTGGGCACCCCTGGCTGCTCTGCACAAGAGACAATCACAGAATGTACTCACAGGCTCTGTAGGCATTGGGATGTTCCAGCTTTAGGAGATGGCTCCAGGAGCTGCAGCTGCATTGTCCTGCAGCCAGAGGTTCCTGTGCCAAGGGCTGGCAGTGATTGTGCCCCAGGCACTTCTCAGCCCCTTCCCAGCCCTGACTGATTGAAGCTCTCTGTGCCTCTGTGCTGTGCCCGGGCTGGCTGCAGGCAGTGCCCCAGCCCTGCTGGGCTGGCAGAAGAGCTGCTCATCAAGAGAAATGTGCTTTTGAAGCTCTTCTTGGTTACCAGGAGCTGCCTCTGTGCCAGGAGCCCAGCCCAGCTCAGCAGCACAGACACAGCACAAGGACTTTAATGAGCCTCTGGGGCTTTGTGCTCAGGCCCTGAACATCAGTCCCTGAGAGGGAGCTGAAGAAACCTCTCCAGAACTCCAAGTCAGAATCCATCTCCAAAGTTTCTTGGAGTTTTAATGGGTCCCACTGAGGGACACGACTGAAAAAGTGTCCCCAGGCCCCAGGCAGAGCAGAGAACTGCAGGCAGTGATGACAGGTGGGGACAAAGAGAAGCCAAGTCTTGGTGCCCTGGGGCACAGCAGCAGGGTCTGTGCCACCAAGGGCTGGGAGGAGACACCTTGTCCTGAGGCCCTGGGGCCTCCTGGCACAGCCCCAGCCAGGCTGGGCACTGTCAGCCCCTTGTCCTGCCCTCAGCATCCCCCCCTAGCCCACATCCCAGTGGCCTCAAGGATCTGCTGGAAGGAGTCCCTGGGGAGCCTTGCTCAGCAATGGCCCTGGGGGCTCCTTCATGCTCCCTGCAGGGACTGCAGGTTTTTCAAAGGACTTTGGGTTTGGCTTTTGCCTTGGAGTCTCTGAGAGGTTTGTGCAATCATGGCCTCCAATTATCTGCTGTAATTAGTCCCTGGAGAGGCTTTGTCAGTAACAACACTCAGTGGGCTCATTAATGCTTCAAGGTACTTCAGTTATTTTAAGGTACTTGGTGTTTCCCTTTGGATACAGGCTCTGTGAGAGGTTTGTGCAATCATGGTCCCAATTATCTGCTTTAACGAGTCCCTTGAGAGCTTTGTACTGACACTCAGTGGGGTTCATTAATACTTTGAGATACTCAAGGTTTTTAAGGTACTTTATGGATTTAAGAATACTTTTAGAAACTTTTAAGGATTTTCCTTCCCACACTGAGTCTCTGAGAGGTTTTTGTTCTATCCTGGCCTCCAATTCTCTCCTCCAAGGAGTCCATGAGGAACCTGTGTTGGGTATCTTCCACCTTTCTGTTTTATAGCAAAGATGGAACTGAAAGGATTTTGTAAGACTTTCTAAAAGCATCCAGACAAACATGGTACAATTTACAATGCAACAACAACCACTAAGAGAATTAATAGTCCTGTTTTAGCTAGACATCATCCAACCCTTTAGTCCTCAGGATTGGAAGAGTTTATTGAACCAGCCTTTGTTTTCCTTTTGAAACTTCTTGAACCCTTCCTTCAGTACCTGAATGCTCTTGTGGATTGACTTGTTGTGGCTGGAGAGGTTCATGCAACACATGTCCTCAGAGTCTACACAGCCATGCCCATGTGCCCAGAGTAAAAACTCTATCGCTGTTCTGCAAGGTGGCATGTCTGATGGTCTCTTTGTCTGAGAGCAGGCCACTCAATGTGAGGGGGGTAGCACTGGTTTGCTTACTTAACAGGCACCCAAGATGGTCTGATTGTCCTAAAGCTTTAGCTGCAGCCACCCAAGGTAGTAAAATGGAGGCTGCTATTCTCTTGTTTTTACTCCAATAGATGACATTATTTTTGCAATCAGATTTAAAGTACTATGTAGATCTTTTTGCTCTGTTTCTCTGGCCATTAATAATTTTTGTGTTGCGTGCCAGCAAGATTAAGCCTCCCCAAGATACAAGGCCCACATTTGATGTGTGAAGGGACACCAGACCATGTTCTATCCCTGCAAATAAGAAACACACCCTGCAGCAACTGGAGTGAGTAGCTGCTGGACCAAGAAATTCTGGAGGAGGTGTAATTACACCATCAGGTCTGGTTTTTGTACGTGGGATGGTATGGGAAGATGCCTTTCCTGATTGTTTCTTTTTTTCTTGTGTCTTTCACACTTTTCCCATCTCAGATGGTAATAAAACCTTACACAAAAGTCCATTTTTACAGAGCTGAGAATTTCTACCCCCTGAGTTCGAGTGGTGCATGCAGGAGCTTCTGGGTCCAGTAGTCCCAGGCATCAACAGGGTTGCACTTCCATTTGCCATCAGGATTGTCACCTCACATACTGCAGATGGCATCCTCAGTTATTGGCCAGACATCTGTAGGCAACCCCACTAGGCAGGTGGAGAAGGGGTTGTCAGGGCTAGTGACAGACAGGCACAGGGTGTCTTGTTTCATGGCTTTTGCTCGAGTTATCCATACGTTGTGCTTGGTGATTTTGAATGCTACACATCCGCTCTCGAGGAGCATGGTTGCAAACAGGCTGAGGAATGTGAGTAGAAGCTTCTTATGTGTCATCTTCAAAAGAATTGTCTAGTCCAGGTGCTAGAGTCACTGTCTGGTGGGTTTTGTCTTGGGGTGGACTTGGGGGTTCCTTTGGAGAATCCACACTCAGTGGCTGCAGGTAGGGCTTGATGTTCTTAGCTGGGATCCACTGAGGTCCTTTATCACAAATGGTCTCGTTGTGACCATTCAGTCTTCAGATCCTTTGCTTTTAATGAGTTCTGCACTTGGGAGACTGTCACTGTCACCTCTGATCCCAGACAATGTTCCTGCAGTAGCTGTGAGCGCCCAGTTAGGAGGCCACTTGAAACATGAGATGACTGTTACATCTGCTCCTGTGTCCACAAGCCTTGTGAAAACAATCTTTTCATTGTTAAGTTCCAGAGTGCAGGTGATTTTTGGTCAATTGCAATTTGTCACATCACTAGTGAAGTTTCATCAGCATCCTGTTCAGGGAGTAATATGGCTTGGGCAATTGTTAGTCCTTGGGGTATAAAACAAGGTGGGTCTGGAGACAGGACCAGCACTGTAATTTCTTATTGTGAGGTCACTGATAGTACAGATGGCAATATGAAAAACCCTTCAGTCCTCGATTGGCAGTTTCCTAAGATAAATAGTTCACTGGGCCGGTCATTGGGCCCCAGCTGTCCTGTTGATGTTACATGGACAAAATAGTCGGTTCAAACACCAGATTCCACACTCACCAACTCCAATTTTGCCCCTGGTGGCAAGATGGTTGGCAACTGGGAGATGAGGTATTGGAATTTGGCACCATGTGGTCTGTAATTGGTGTTTGCCTTTCTTGACCTTCGGCGATTATAGGCATTGTTGGCTTGAACGTTTGTGTCATAGCACGAGGCCACCTCGCACTCTGATGGTTTTTTTGACAGCTGCTTGGTGTAGTTACCTTTTGAGAAATTCTACCTCATTTGATGTTGATTATCCATTAGGGACCAGTGTCTTGGTTTGAAAAGACAGGTGTCTGCTAAGGAAGGCAGGAGCCTCCCCTGAACTGGGAAATGTAAACCCCCTCCCTCTGAATTGTTATAATTTTGAATTTAAGGGGGGGCTCTCAGCCAAAGCTATGGGAGCAGGAATAACAGTTCTTTATAAGGGAAGAAAATTAAACAAATAAACAATGCAGTAATACAAAACAACACTGACAGAGTCAGAATATGACCTGACACCCTGTTGGTCAGGGTGTTGGTAACAGTCCAATTGAAATGGTGGCTGCAGTCCTCCTGGAGTGGCAGATGTGGTTCTGTTCAAGCAGTGATCATGTAGAAGGATGTAGTCTTCCTCTGGAAAGCCCCAGTGGAAAAGGCAGCTGCACCTCTGTGAATCCAGTGGAAAAGGCTTTCCTGATGTCCCAAAATCTCAGATTATATCCAGTTAGGAATGCTTGGCTTCTCCCTCTGGGTGGAGCATCTCAAAATGGGATGATGTAATTTTATCAGTCATGCAGTGACATTCAATAGCCCCTTAACAGGAGAGATGTCTCCCAGAGGGAAGACTGGTTTGTGGAAGAGATAAAGAAAACTGCCCAATTAACAGAAGGTAACTGCCACCCCTCTAACAGATGGCAAATAGAACACACACATTACCTTGCAATCTAGACATTATCTACCCCTTATTCTATCTGCATCTGCATCACAATGAAACCTTACACACAGTTCTCACTTATGACTGGGTTTCCCTGTGGTATACAATGGATTTCTCCATCTTTCTGCATTACCCACCAAGTGTAACCAGGTCCTTGAAAAAAAACAATCCCACAGATGGGTTTGTCTTTGCCTGAGGTGGAATTAATCTAAAACATCTTTCCTAAAATACTTTTCATATGTACCACGGGGACTTTATCTCCATCCACTGTGTGCAGGGGTTCTGGGCAGGACTGGGCAGGACCAGCTCAGTTGATGAACCCTCGAGTGATGACCATCCAGGTGGCTTTTGCTGAGTTCATTTCCCAATTTCTAAAAGCTCCCCCACCAAGTGCCTTCAGGGTAGTCTTAAGTACTCCATTGCAGCATTCAACTTTTCCAGCAGCTGGTGCATGATAGGGGATATGATAGATCCATTCAATACCATGTTCCCTGGCCCAGGTGTTGATAAGGCTGTTCTTGAAATGGGTCCCATTGTCTGACTCAGTTCTCTCAGGGGTACCATGCCTCCAAAGGACTTGCTTTTCAAGGCCCAGGATGGTGTTCTGGGCAGCAGTGTGAAGCACAAGGTAGGTCTCCAACCATCCAGTGGTGGCTTCCACCATGGTCAGCACGTAGCGCTTGCCCTGGCGTGTCTGGGGCAGTGTGATGTAGTCAATCTGCCAGGCCTCCCCATATTTGTACTTGGACCACCACCCACCATACCAGAGGGGCTTCACTCGCTTGGCCTGTTTGATGGCAGCACACGTCTCACAGTCATGGATAACCTGTGAAATACTGTCCATGGTTAGATCCACCCCTTGGTCTTGTGCCCACTTATAGGTGGCATCTCTACCCTGATGACCTGAGGCATCATGGGCCCATCAAGCTAGGAACAACTCCCCCTTATGTTGCCAATCTGTCTATCTTTGACACCTCTATTTTTGCTGCCTGATCTACCTGATCGTTGTTTTGGTGTTCCTCATTAGCCCGACTCTTGGGGACATGGGCATCTACATGGCGGACTTTCACAGGTAGCTTCTCTAATCAAGCGGCAATGTCTTTCCATTCATCAGCAGCCCAGATTGGTTTTCCCCTACGCTGCCAGTTAGCCTTTTTCCACCTTTCCAGCCAGCCCCAAAGAGCATTGGCTGCCATCCATGAATCTGTATAAAGCTAGATCTTTGGCCATTTCTCTCTCTCAGCAATGTCCAGGGCCAGCTGAACAGCTTTGAGTTCTGCAAGTTGACTTGATCCCATCTTCTCCTTCAGTAGCTTGTGCAACCCTTTGGGTGGGGCTCCATACAGATGCTTTCCACTTACGGTTCATCCCCACAATGTGACAGGAACAGTCAGTGAAAAGAGCATAGTGTGTTTTCTGGTGGCAGTTGGTTATATGGAGGAGCTTCTTCAGCACGTGTCACTGGTTCTTGTTCTTAATCTGTGACACCAAAGTTCTCACCTTTGGGCCAATTTGTAATTACCTCCAAAATCCCAGGGTGATTCAGTTTACCTATACAGGGGCGCTGTGTGATAGGAGCAATCCACTTGCTACATGTGGCACAGGTGGCATGGTGAGTAGAAGGAACCTTTCCTTTGAACATCCACCCCACCACTGGTAGTCGGGGTGCCAGGAGGAGTTGCGCTTCTGTGCCAATCACCTCTGAGGTGGCTTGGACTCCTTCATAGGCAGCCAAGATTTCTTCCTCTGTTCGAGTGCAGTTGGCTTCAGACCCTCTGTAGCTTTGACTCCAAAATCCCAGTGGCCAGCCTCGAGTCTCCCCAGGCACCTTCTGCCAAAGGCTCCAGGACAAGCCATGGTTCCCGGCTGCAGAGTAGAGCACGTTCTTCACCTCTGGTCCTGTCCTGACTGGGCCAAGGGCTACTGCATGAGCGATCTCCTGCTTGATCTGGGCAAAGGCTTGTTGCTGCTCAGGGCCCCAGTGGAAAGTGATCTTCTTACAGGTGACCAGGTAGAGAGGGCTCACGATCTGACTGTACTTGGGAATGTGCATTCTCCAAAAACCTATGGCCCCTAGGAAAGCTTGTGTTTCTTTCTTGCTGGATGGTGGAGACATTGCTGTGATTTTGTTGATGACATTGGTGGGAATCTGATGCTGTCCATCCTGGCACTTCACTCCCAGAAACTGGATCTCTTGAGCAGGTCCCTTGACTTTTCTTGATGGTGAAACCAGCTTTTAGGAGAATCTGGATGATTTTCTCTCCTTTCTCAAATACTTCCATTGCCGTGTTCCCCCACACAATGATGTCATCGATGTACTGCAAATGCTCTGGAGCTTCACCCTTTTCCAGTGCAGCCTGCATCAGTCCATGGCAGATGGTGGGGCTGTGCTTCTAGCCCTGGGGCAGTCGGTTCCAGGTGTACTGCATGCTTCACCAGGTGAAGGCAAACTGAGACCTGCATTCTGCTGCCAGAGGAATGGAGAAAAATGTGTTAGCAATATCAACAGTGGCGTACCACTTTGCTGCCTTGGACTACAGCTCGTACTGGAGTTCCAATATGTCCGGCCCAGCAGCGCTCAGTGGAGGAGTCACTCCATTCAATGCACTATAGTCCACAGTCAATTCCCATTCTTTTTCAGATTTACACACAGGCCACATGGGGCTGTTGAAGGGTGAGTGAGTCTTGCTGACCACCCCTTGGCTCTCCAGCTCATGGATCATTTTGTGGATGGGGATCACAGCATCTCGATTCGTCCAATTCTGCTGGCGGCGCATTGTCGAGGTGGCAATTGGCACTCGTTGCTCTTCCACCTTCAGGAGTCCTACTGCAGATGGGCTTTCTGATAGTCCAGGCAATGTGTTCAACTGCTTGATGTCCTCTGTCTCTACAGCAGCTATTCCAAATGCCCATCTGAGTCCCTTTGGGTCTTTGAAATACCCACTTTGGAGGAATCCATGCCTAAAATGCATGGGGCCTCTGGGCCAGTTACAATAGGGTGTTTCTTCCACTCATTTCCAGTCAGGCTTACCTCAGCTTCCACCAAAGTGAAGTCCTGTGATCCTCCTGTCACACCAGCAATAGAAACAGGCTCTGTCCCCACATGTCTCGATGGGATTAATGTGCACTGTGCACCAGTGTCAACCAAAGCTTTGTATTCTTGTGGTTCTGATGTGCCAGGCCAATGAATCCACACAGTCCAGAAAACACAGTTTTTCCCGGCCTCTACCTGGCTAGAGGCAGGGCCCCTCTAAGCCTGGTTATCCTTCTTTCCCTGGGCATATGCCTTGGAGGTTCCTTCAAGGGGATCAGACATGTCATCATCATCATACCTGGCAGTTCAGCTATGGGCAACTGGAGCTGCTTTCCTTTTGGTGGAACTTCCTCTCTGAGCCTTGCCTTCCTTCAATTCACACACCCGTTGTGCCAGAGCAGCAGTAGATTTTCCATCC
Organism: Emberiza elegans; assembly: GCA_024865655.1. Taxonomy (NCBI): domain Eukaryota; kingdom Metazoa; phylum Chordata; class Aves; order Passeriformes; family Fringillidae; genus Emberiza; species Emberiza elegans. Next base: position 12,770 of record JALJVW010002711.1, read on the forward strand.
CATCTCCTCATGTTTTCTCCACAATCACGCAGGAAGATCCACAGCTCAGCTCATGGGGTGTACCTTCTCTCTCCATCTGGGGAACGTCTGCATTGGGTACCAGAACCTCTGATCTGTACTGCTGAGATTTGGAGAAGGTCTTCTTTAATCTCCTCTCTGAGCTTCTTGTGATTCTCCTCTACCTTGTCCTCTAATTTCTGCAGACGTGTTTCCACCGCTGCGATTCTGGCCTGTGTTGGGCCATGCACAGCATCTGCATATGCTCGGAGCTTCTTTGCCATATCCAGCACAGTCTCATCCCTCTCATCCCTCTTCATTATTGCTAAAGCAGAAGTAAATTCGTGTGGTCCAACTCATACAAATTTTCACCACATCACAGACATGCATGGTACCAAGTCTGGATTTCTAGTTGTCACGTCATCTGACAAGACAATCTCTGCCACTGCCATTTCTCTCAGGCATTGGATCCCTTGCTCTATGGTCTTCCACTGGGTTTGTTGCATATAGAGATCGTCTGCACACAGGTATCTTTGTGCTACACTTTCCAAGACCTGTGCCCAGAGGCTGTGAGGGTTCGCCCCCCTCATCATTCCTTGGTCGATGACAGGATCCTGTGACAGGGATCCCAAATGCCTCGCTTCAGTGCCATCCAGAATTGTAGCCTCGCCTGCAGCATCCCAGAGACGGACTAACCAACTAATTATGCATTCATCAGGTCATCGAGTGCAATCCTTCCGTAGGCCACAAAGGTCCTTCAGGGAAAAGGACTCAATATTTGCATCTGATCTTGCACCTGCTGCTTTGACTCCTGATTTTATGTCAGGAAGTGTTGAGGGTCCTTCTCCTGCATCATCATCACCATCACCCACTGGTCGATCGGTCTTGTCCGTGCACTTTCCACTTCTAGTGCTGGTAGCAACAGCCATTGGTTGAGGCTTATTGTCTGGTTTAGCTGCTGGCTTGGGCTCACTCTCTGGTTTGGCTCCTGGCTTTGAGCCTGGGCTGTTGGCTGCAGCCTGAGTGACTGGGATAGCTGCTGATTTATCTGCCTGCCCCCCTGCCTCTGTCTGCTGCCCTATGGTATCTAACAGAGTGCGATAAGCATAGGCCAAGGCCCAGCTCACTCCAATGATCTTTCTCTCCTTAGGGTCATCCTGGTACTTCTCTTTCAGGTATTTCCCCACCTCCTGGGTTCTGAATTTGTTCATGGGGAAAGTCCCTGACTATGGGGTCAGAAAATTCCTTCAGGATTTGGCCCATATCCTCCCATGTCCCACACCACTTAGGATTTTCCACACCTGGGTCTACTCCTGGGTCAGGGGTCTCATCAGCCCCTCTTGAAATCTCAGCCCTCATTCCAGAGAAGCAGCAGACTGTATAGAGGAAGCTTACCAGATTAAATGCCAGAAAGATGGTCTCTTTAACATTCCGGGGATGAACATTCTCCAATAGTGAGGTAACACATTCAGAGGAGAAGAAGGAAAGCAAAGGCTGAAAAGCCTCATCCCCTATTCCTCCTCTAACAAACTGGGTGCATAACCACACCATGAACCATTCATACCTGGAACAGATCCCAGCACCTTTATAAACTTCTTACAAATCATTACCACCAAGCCGCAAAACCTACGTACTTTAGGGACAATAGCAGAGCTATTTCTGGATAAGAAAATAAACCTAGGGACCGGCTTCAACTGAAGCCTGCTCATCAGAGAAATGTGCTTTTAAG
>JALJVW010002714.1:0-11378 GCA_024865655.1 Emberiza elegans
GCCCGGCCCAGGTGGGGATGGCCACGGTACCTGCGCTGCTCGGTGGGGCTTAGCCACAAGAGTGGGCTCCTGCATGATTCGGGTCATGGCATCTGCGAGTGCAGCAGCCAGAGCTGAGGAGGCACGCCAGGAGGCAGGGACTCTTTGGTGGATGCTCCCCAGGTGGAGACAGGCAACCGGGTAGCCCAAAGATGGACACAGCCAACGGGGCAGCCCTGGCCTGTCCCATCCCGTCCATGGGCGTCCTTACAGGGATGGGATGGGATGAGATGGGATGGGATGGGATGGGATGGGATGGGATGGGATAGGATAGGATGGAGGATGGGATGGGATAGGATGGGATGCCATCTGGGAACTGGCTCTGTGGAAGGGATGCACCACTCACCATCCTGCAGCAACACATCTGGATGGGCTCTGAGGCTGCTGTGCTGGGGGACTTGGGGGGCCTTGGGATGGGATGGGATGGGCCCCCAAACAGCCTCTATTCTGCCGCCATCCTGATGGCTGGGCTTGGGGCACCTCCAGACAGATGCCCCGGCAAGGCCTTAGTCAGCCCAGGGTGCTGCAGTTGTGCCTTGCAGGCACCTGCAACAGAGGAGCCCTGAGGAGGCTACAGCAGGGGTCTACACTAACCTGTGGCTTTCTTGCCACAATGACAGGAGACTCCTGGTGAACGATGTTGGTCACCAAGATCCACTTGGGGCTTGTGCAGTGCAGGGGCACTCAGCCGCAGGGATGGGGATGCCTCGGAAAAGACATCGCTGTCCGGGTCAAAAGAACCAGCTCATCGCAGGTCACTAAGGGGCTGTGAGCCCCAGGGCCACTGCCTCAGGAGTTCCCTGCTGAAAGGAACTACTGCCCTCGAGTGAAAAGAGCTCTAAGCCCGGGACTCCACGCAACCACAGCCCTTCGAGAGCTGGCTGTAGCGGGGGGTAAATGCCTCACAAGAGCACACAGCAGATAGGAAAGATGGCCGAATGCATAAAGGCCTTTGAACCTCCTGTCCCGAAGGACAGAGATGACTTCTGTCGTGCACCGGGAGCACTCTGGCGGTCGGCTCTAGCTCCAGGCTGACAGGCGCCTTCACACTGCCCCTCTGCCAAGTGCAGGCCTGGTGATATCTGGATGCGTGTCTGGGAAGCACTTTGCTTGAGGGCTGCTCAAGACATGCTGTCCTTCCTGGGGTTCAAACACACTTGCTGCAAGGCTCACTATTTCTGCACTAAGGGACACTGCTCCCGAGCCTGTTTCCTCGTGTGTCCCTTACAAGGGCCACTGCCCGGTTCCTCCCACCAAGCTGTGCCCCCGGTTCCAAAAGAAACCTGCCCGTGTGTCTAACACAGCCCTGGACACACGGGGCCACCCCCTCCTTCTGGGGGTTCCAGGCCTCCTGCCCCTGGTTGGAAGGACCATTGCCCCAGTACCCGCACAGCCCTGGTGCCACCAGAGCGGCCGGCCCTGGGGCCATCCCCATCCCCCAGCCCAAGCAAATGCCGCCAAACGCATGAGTCAGCTCGCTGCTGGCCCTGGCAGCAAGAGGGGAAAGCTTCCGGCGCGATGTGTGGGCAAACGCCTTTGAAAGTTTCACACGGAGACGCTGGGTGAAGTGAAACCCAAACTGTTTATTAAGGGGATATTTGGATGGCATGAATGTGTGAAGAAGGATCCCAGGAGTCCAACCAACTCTGAGAGGCATTTGGGGCTCGGGGTCTGGACAGAGATGATCCCTCTGTCCCCTCCTGCTCAAGACACACACACCCTGCTGCTGGTGCTTGGCTGGAGGCTCTGCAGGCCCAGGCAGATGCAAAGCTGCTCTTCACAGCCTTCTCCCTGCCCGCCCCTCTGCCAAGTGCAAGGGGCCTCAAGGGCGGAAAAAGGGCACAGGGAGCCAAAGGGAGACAGCTGCACCTACCTCACTGGGGGGCTCCTGGGAAGCACTTTGCTTGAGAAGCAAGCCCCTCTCTTCCAAAGGCATTTCCCAAATGTGCATTTCCCCAAATGTGTCCATTTCCCAAATGTGTCCCTTTCCCGGGGAACACCAACACACACTTAAGAAACCCTGGCAAGGCTCAATTACTTCTGCACCTTGTAGCACAGGCACTCCAGATCGAGTTCATCTTCCTTCTCCCGAGCCTGTTTCCTCGTGTCCCTTGGCGCGCAGTCCCCGGACCCCTAGAAACAAGAGCTGCCTGCTGCCCTTTCAAGGTGCCTCAACTCCTGCCTGTGCTCACGGCAGCAAACCAGGCTGTTCCCAGCCAGGGCTTTGGAGCCCTGTTCAAGAAGGAGGCTCTCGTGAGCCCTTCCCCACTGTGCACGCAGCACTTCTGCCTGCCTGCCTACCCAGAACGCTCTTGGCACAGCAGAGCACAAGCTGGCCGGCTCTGGGCTCAGCACAGCCCAAACACAGGCGCAGGAAGACACAGCGGCTGTTTTGCAGCCGTGCCCCAGAGGGACGGGAAGGGTCCTATCAGTGCAACATCAGAGGAAAAGGAACTGAAAAGCAGAAGACTAAAAAGCAAAATACTTTTTTTTCTGTACCAAGAAGAAAAGAATATCAGGTGAAACAAATATTCATATAATATTTTTAGTTTTCCAATAATATTTTACTAATGATATTTCTGTGTGGTGACTTTACCACTTTTTTTGTGATTTTCAACCTAGTCTTGTTTAGTGTGCAAAAAATTGTGCATTTAGCAGTTTAACTTTTGAAATTAAATTACTAGAGAGTTTCTGCTGGGACTGTTCCAGATCTGCTTTTGCAGAGTTTATATAGTTCATTTGGACCATTTTTGCCAGCATAACAATGAAACAGGAACATAAACAAATATGTTATGTAGCGAAAATGGACAAATTTATGGTTTTTTTCAGTTTTCTCCATATATTTAAATCTACTCAAATACAGCACTGAAGCTAAGAAACCTTTTCTGTTGTATCTCTGGAAGAGTTTAGACTGCTAAAAATATTGGCAAAAGAAAAAATGCATTTTAATAGTGTACATTTAATAACACTGTTTTTCTTCAGGATCAACCAGAAGGAATTAATATCCTGCAGTAAATTCTTCTACTACATAGGAAGAAAAAGTTGAGAAGTTAAGCTGCACAGTAAGCAAAGATGAGATAATCAGAGAATGAGGCTACCTAGCAGTCCCAGCAGGGTATAGAGCCAAGATGGTCTTTCCATATCATCATAGGTGTAAATCAACATTCTTGGCAGATTCACACAGGCAGTGAAGTAACAGAGATGTAAAGAAATGTAAGAGGTGTTTCATCCCTCTGGTATATGATAATAAACAAGCTTATAGAGCTTGGGAAGACAGTGGAATGTGGGGTTGTTTGAAAATATTATCCTTCCAAGTAATTATTAGGCATGCTGGAGCCCAGCTTTTTGGGGGATGGCTGAACACTTGCCTGTCCATGGGAATAGGTGAATAGATTCCTTGGCTGGCGTTGCTTGCATTGCACAGCTTTTGCTTTACCTATAAATCATCTTTATATCAACCCACGAGTTTTCTCAGTTTTACCTTTCCAAATCTCTCTCCCATGTATATGTGGTAGGGAGTGAGCAAGCATCTGGGTGGGACTTAGTTGCTGGTTGGAGCACCAGTTTAACCCCAACTACTTTCAGAAGATCTGTCCTTGTGGGTTAGGAGGGCTTGATGAGATTCACCTTTCAAGAAATTGATCAGGAAGCTCTTAGCAGAACATTATGACTGCAATAATAGGGGAGCACTCAATAATACATCATGTTCTTACTGCAAAAACATTTTTCTGGTGGTATAAAGTTTCATGTTGCCATTTTGAAACGTTTCCCAGAAATTCTGCAAAATGAAACCTTTCAAAATTAATTTTAAAGTTCAAAAGATTGTTTCAACTTGATAGTAACAAAAATTGCTTACTGGCCAAATATTCTCCTAGTAATTTTATTTTTGAAGAAATTAGAATTTCTGTGTTTAAGCAAAACTAGATGCTTAAATCATAGGAAATTGAAATGGAAATTTTTGCCTACCTCTATTTAAACTAATGTTCTTTGTAGGATGAATGCTGATGTATGCTTTGCAGAAATCTTAAAGGTCTGTCCTTAAAAGTATGTCAACCAAAATGTGTTCTGACAGGATTAGTAGCTATGCACACTCACTTGAAACAGTAAATTAAATTCTAGTTAGCTCTAATCCCATTCTGACATTACTTAGGGGGGAAGAAGGCAGAATGTGAAACATAAAGGCTAAAATCTGTATGAGAAAATAAAAGCTCTGCCTATTTTTTTTGTCTCAGTGTTTTCTGATAGTTTGGTTTTTGTGGTGTTCCTTTGTTTCACTTTTTTAAAAAAATAATCTTCAATGCAGGGAAAACATTACTATTGAAAAACATGTAACTGTATAGCACATGTTCAGAAAACTCAAATACAGTCTAAACAACCAAAAGACCATAAAGAACATACTTTGATTTTGCAAAAAATTACGACTCTTAGAAGTGATGATCTGAATTATTGTAAATCTTAGAAGTAGAAGGTATATGACTGTAACTTGGCTGTGTTCAGATAATTCAGTTAGATATAAATTCAGATTTACAAACTAGCATATGCTATTTGCTTAAACAGTGTGTGTGAAAATAGCTTCTGAAAAATAGGTCTATACTGAAGCTGAAAGCTGACAACAAGTAATACATCATTTTTTAACTGATCCCAGCTATGCTATAATTAATTGTTCTTCAAAAACACACATGTTTTTTGCATCATTTTTTCCAGAATTTCAGTGCAATAAGTGGTTTCTTCCAAGAAAGTATATCCAGTAGTAAAAATGAACCAAGACATAATGTGCAGAGTTTGATCTAAAGATGAACTGTCAAAAAAGCAAGTCCATGTTGAAGGTTTTGCCTGTCCATACTACAAACACTATTGTTGGAAAATTCAGTAGTAATTGGATAAAATTTCATGTTTATAAAAGTAAAATTATGGGCCATTTTATAAGCACATTGTGCAATGTGATTTAATGGGTGCAAAGCATGAAATTAATTGCTCAAAATCAGGAGTTCCAAGATGCTGAAGAGGAAGACAGATAACAGTTAATAAGAGGTTGTGCCAGCCACAGAGACTACCACAAAAGAAACATGATCATATCAAAGGTGAAATCTTTATACCCACCCAAATGAGTGCATTCCACAGGTGGATATACTCCACATGGATACATTGCTGTATCACAATAGCCATAAATATCAGTTAGATCATTTAGATTGTCTTGGCTGAAAGAACGATGCCTTGTGACAGAAAGCCATTAACCAAAGTGTCACAGATTTGCATACTTTGCTCTCCAGGTACCCTACTGCTACACCTAGGTAATTAAGCCCTGTGGTTTTAACCTCAGTCTATAGATCCTTGCAAGTTACGTCACAGTTTTGAAAAGAGTCAAGAAAAGCAATCACCAGTGTATGAAATCTTCTCAGAAGCCAACAAACACACAAATCTCAAGAAAAGCAAGTAGAAAAATAATGTACAAGTTCTAGCCATTGTGGTAAATAGGTATGATTCGTGCTGATAAAATGGAAACAGTAATTGATACCTACCATTTAATAACATTTAATAATTAATATTTGGGAGAAATAAAAATAGTTAAAAGTTGTAATGCCAAAAGAAAAGAGGGAGAGAGGAGGGGCTCCACCCCCCCCTTCTGCAGATGTTTACAAGGACAAGATCTACCATATAATAATAATTGGGAATAATAAAAATAGAATGCCAAAGGAAGAGGGAGAGAGGAGGGGTTCCATCTCTCCCCCCTCAAGCAGATGTTTCCAAGGCCTACAGGAAAGGCCGGGGAAGCAGATGCTAAAAATGAACAAGATCCTGGTTGGCTCCCAGGAAAATGTTAATTATAAGGGATTTATTGTTTTTATACATAGATGTAGTGATATGTATTCTTGGCTTATATTATATCGGCTTGGTGCGCATGTGTAACCCAAAGGTGAATCAAAGGACAAAGAGGAAGACTGCAATTCTTCATCAATTAAGACCCCCAAAAACCTGTGCGACCACCGAACTGAGTGGTGGTGCATGCACAATAAAGGTGTTCATGAGGGCGGAGATAGGTAGATGACGAACCGGAACTGGAGAATATGGTATTAACACATGGTATATAAAAGGGGTAATTTTCACTTGGCAACTTTGTGGTGAGGTGGCACGGGTCCAAGAGCCCCGCACTCCTGTACCCAGGGTTATCCTTTGCTTATGTGTTATTATTGGAACCAAATTATCCTTTATTTTAATCATATATTTTCAATTTTGTAATTTTTTTTCAATTAATTAAAATTGATATTATCTAATTATATTTTTGGTTCCTTTTGATGGGATAGTTGGGCAAACATAACAATTTTGGTGTCCCGAAACCGGGGAGATTCTGAGAACTACCCAGGGAGGGGGATAGCTTCTGGGAAGGAGCTCCCACCAGACTTTTAAGTGGTTGGGGGCTAGACCACTCTCCCTTGGGAAAAGAGAGTCTTTATTACAATAACGCATAAGCAAATTAGTTATTGAAAGACGCAGAAGAAGCTCCCATCAGTGGGCTTACAGGAAGGAGAGAGTACCCATATAAAACTGCTTTGTGCACAAAGACCCTCGTGAGAAAAGGAGGCTGTGAGTACCACGGGGTTTTGGGTCTGGGGGGGCTGTATGCATGTGTGAGTGTGTGTGGAGTGTCTGAGACGGGGGCTGGGCAGTCCCGGACCCCGACGTGAGAGGGACCTCCCAGTACAGCGTAAGCGCGTCCTCCAGAGGAGGCCGGGGGAAAGGATATGAAAGAAAAGTGAGTGAGTGGGGACCCCGGGAGGGTTTAACCCAGGAGGGAGGAGAGGGTCCCTGGTCCAGGCACCTGCAGAAAGGTCCTTGGGCAAGAGAGAGTAGGGAAGCTGAGAAGAGTGATTGAATAAGTTCAATTTCCTTGGAGGGGTTGGTAGCAAGCATTTTAGTATGTGATTAGATGGTGAGAGGATGGGGCTGATATATTAAGAAAGAGGCAGAGGTAGGAGTGGAACAAATAGATTGCAGAGGAAAAAATAGGAGATGGGAAAGTAGATTAAAAGGTAGGGTGAGAGAGTAGTAAGTGAGAAAGTTGAACCACGAGGGTGAGTGTGGGAAACTAAGATTTTTCCTGGTACCGGGATCTCTTAGTTTGTTGCCCAGAAATGGGTCAGGGAAAAGTAAGTCCCTTGACCCAGGGGCTGTGGATTGTGTGAAGAATCCGCAGGAATTTAGGTATCTGGGAACCGTGAGGGGGTTCTCAGGAAGGGAGCATTCCTCAGGACAGCCCGCTGGGGATGATGATACAGTTTTGGGATGAATGGGAAAAAAAGGAAAAAAAGTAAACAGAAAATGATTAAGTATTGCATGTTTGAATGGACAAAGGAAATGATCCGGAAGATAATTTATATTGGCCCAAGTTCGGATCATTTGAAGATTGGATTTGCCAGGCTCTAAAATATATGTGAATTCAAAAGACCCTGTTAATCAGGAAGAGAGTGAGTATGCTGCTTTATGGAGTGCTGAGGGAGAAGTCGGTTTGTTGTTCAGAGGCAGGAAGGTGGGGGTTACCCGTTGTATCCTTTATTAACCAAAGGGCAAGTGGTTAAAAGGAACAGGCAGGAACCGTGGGACTTGCATTAATCATCTATTATTTATGGAAGAACCAGCTCTTATAGGGGCAGGCACACAGAACCAGGGGGCACATCAGGGAGACAAGGGGAAGGAATCAATGAAAATGAAAGGTGAAGAAGGGGAGAATAGGTGTTATATCCACTTAAAGAAAAAAAAAATGGCAAATCCAAGGAGAGGGGCCACCTATTGGTTATGTGAGTGTCCTTTGAATACTGGAGATGTTAGAGAGTTCAAAAAGGAGATGGACAAACTGATAGAAGACCCCTGTAGGAAACATAGAAATCTTAGATCAAAATTTTTAGGACCAAACACATATTCCTGGGTGGAAATGCAGTCTATCCTAGAGATTTTGTTTACAAGAGAGGGAGAGAGATGATCAGACAAGCAGAATGCATATTTGGGACAGAGAACGTGGGGGACAAGGGCGAGGTGATCAGAAATGGCCTATGCAGGATCCAAACTGGAATAATCAAACGCAGAGCATAGGCAGAATATGAGTGATCTCCGGTAGATGATTATTCAAGGAATCGGGGGCAATGCCTAGGAGACATAACATAGGAAAAACTTTGAGTGAACATCAAAAAAAGGAAAAAGTCCCAGCTAAATGGTTAGAAAAATTAAAGAAAGACTTGCAATTGTATTCAAGTATTGATACTGATACTGCAGCAGGGCAGGTTCTGTTAAAAACTCAGTTTGTGGCCAAATCTTTGAGCTAACATCAGGAAAAAGCTGGAAAAATTAAAAGATAGAAGGACAGGGACTTCAAGAGTTACTAAAGAAACACAAAGGTGTATGTCCGAAGAAATGAGAAAAGCAAAAGCAGATGCCAAAATTTTATGGCAGCAGTTCAAAAGTGCAGGCAGCTTTGAATACAGAAAAATTTGCAGGGAAAAACAGACAACAGACATCAGGATTTATTTTTAAGAACACAAGACCTGTGCAGTTTTTCTTTGCACAAAAAAGAGCACTTACAAAAATTCTTAATCCCTAATTTAAAGGGTGCAGGACCTACCTGTTTTTATTATCATAAAAGGGGCACCTGCAAAAAATTGCAGAAAGAAGCAGCAAGATGAGAAAACCTCAGGAGAATCAGACAGGTCAGGAGTTCTGTTCAATGAAGGAGAAAAAATGTCACCAGAAGAAGCTTTTGATAAAGCTAAAAATAGGTCCTAATAGTGAAGGCTTTACATTTTAGTAAATACCAATCTTTTTCTCAATCCATAGTAACAAAATTATCCCAGAAATGTGAGATAAGTTGTGAGAGAGTTCCAGTAGTCGGAATTACAGGATCTCCTTTTCCCGTTCCTGTAATAAAGGGGTGCAAATTGAAGCAGATGACAAATTTGGAGTAAATGATTTATTGTTGATACCAGTGAGAATAATTTATTAGGTAGAGATTTAAGATAATAACTTTGAATTTACAAAAAAACCTTGTGAAGGAAAATTAAAATTTATTCTTTAACTGAGGAAAGATAATTTGAAAATTAATGATACAGGGTTTGGCATTATGGCCTAACCAAATGTGGACTAAAATATTCCCCCCATTAAAATTGAAATACAAAAACCCAAAAATTTATACCAATCCGTGATTTAAAAAGCAATATTCATCTATCACTAGAGGGCGGAGAGTGGGATTAAAACCGTGATCCAAAAGTTTAGTACGGCAAGGATCTCCTGGAACCCTGCATGTCACCTGATAACATCCCATCTTATATTGGGTAAAGGGGCCTGATGGGAGTTACAGGCTGGTTCAAGATCTGAGGGCAATAAATCAAAGGACCAAAACACATTTCCCGTTAATAACTAATCCATAAACCTTGTTGAGTCAATTCCTCCTATAGACACTTGGTATAGTGTAGTAGATCTAAAAGATGCCTTTGGACTTGTCCCATGATGAGAACAGCAAAAACCAAGCTGGAAATTACAATTGATTTACTTGTTTAAAATTTATAGTTATGTATTTAGCCAGCTAATTTGTAAAACGCATTACTAGTGATTTTGGAAACCTTTGAGACTGGGAGATGGGACCCTTCCAGCAAAAATTAAATTAGTATGAAACTTAGATCTTTTAGTTCTTTACATAGAACTAGCTAACAAATAAGAAAACGAACAATTCATAATATTATAGACCAGTGTTTCATAATTGATAGTTGTTGATTAAAAAAAAACTTATTGTGGTTGGCATATTGTATAAAATTCTAAAAAATATAGATTTATGGTATTCCAGCCTAAAAATTTGACCTGCTGTTTTAATTTTAATTATTTCTTTTTAACCAGCCAGAACTTGGAAATGGCATTTAAAAAGAGACAAACAAACTCTGTGAGGCTATGGGTGCCAAAGGAATTTTAAAATGGCACCAGTGACTAGATCCGGAAATTACCTTTGCTAATTGAAAGACTGGCATCTTGTTCTTTGAGGTTGGATAAAGGGAATCATGTTGGAGAAAGGTAGAAAGGTAGATTTCTTAAGGATTATTTTATGTATTTGTGATCCTTCTGGAGCTAAACCCTGGACGATTGGTCAAAGCCAGAAAGCCAACACTAGACAGAGTTTGGCCCCAATGAAATTGTGGACAAACAAGACAAAAATCAAGTCCCAGCAATTTCAACATTTGTGACTATTACAATCACCCTGTGTGAATTAGTTGAATAAAAATCATTAGCTGAATTGTATAAACAGCTTAAATAGCACTACAAAGATTGAGATCTGCCAGCCTCAAATAAGAATCTGTTTATGAGCAATTGATTCAGAGTGGAGTCAAATTACTGCAAAAATTAAGAATACAAAAGATATTGTGTAAACACAGCTTTTAATACAGCACTGAATCAATGATCAAAAGAATCCCTGTGAAATGGATGATTTGTATGATCTAAAACTTACAGAGGAAATTATGATTCATGTGATACAAAAAAATTCAAAAGAGTAATCAATATTGGTAAAAATTTAAAGTTCAGGTTTGTTAATTAATATTTGGGAATGATTCTGTGTTTTAAAATGGTTAAAAGTTACAAATGTCTCTAAAGGAATCAAGAGAAAGAGGAAAAGTTTGAACATGAAAGGAGACAACGAAAAAAGATGTACAAGGACAGGATATCTACCTTTTAAATAAGTACGAATCAATATTTGGGAATAATAAAATAGTTAAAAGAAAAAGAGTAATCAATATTGGAGAAGATTTAGGAATAATAAAAAAGGGCTAAAACCCCTAATGCCAGAAGAGATTGGACAGGGGACAGGAGCAGATGAAGAAGGACAACAGGGAGATGCAGTTGCTAAAAATGAACAAGAACCTGGTTGGGTCCCAGAAAAATGCTAATTATAAAGGGATTTATTGCTTTTGATATGTAGATGCAGTGATATGTGCTTTGGCTTACATTGTACTGGCTTGGTGCGCATGTGTGTAACCCAAAAGGTGAATTAAGGACAAAGGAAGACTACAATTCTTCATCAATTAAGACCCCAAAGACTTGTGCGACCACCGAACTGAGTGATGCGCTTGTGTGCGATAAAAGGTGTTCATGAGGGCGGAGATAGGTAGATGCGAAACGGAACTGAAGAATATGGTATTAACACATGTGGTATATAAGGGGAGAATTTTTCCCAGCAACTCGATACGGAGTAGCATGGGTCCAAAAGCCCTGCACTCTGTATCCAGCGTTTAACATGCGCTATTGTTAGAACAAATTATCCTTTTTGTATATTTTCTAAACTATTCAATTAAAATTGTTGCTATCTCAAA